>MU005571.1:504172-547676 GCA_010405425.1 Lentithecium fluviatile CBS 122367
CTACTAATAGCTTAGTTAGTATATAATAATAAGAAATTAGAAGTAATAGGATAAACACTATTCTATGCGAACTACAGAAGACATCTACATCTCTTTAAAAGAACCTTACTAACAAAAGTACAAACTAAAACAGCGGTTAATAACGCTAAGGACATATATAAAGTATATAAAGAAATAAAGAAAAACATGCAAGAGGCACAACAAAAAAGCATTTAATATAATAACTAAAAATAAAAAACGGCACCTTAGCTAAAGAAAGGGGATAGAGCATATCTGCTTACAAAAAATCTTTATATAATATAACTAAGCAAGGGACTAAACTATGTAAAAGTTAGACTGTTTTTAGTTCTTAAATAAATTAGCCTAGTAAATTATAAACTCTAACTCCTAAGTAATGCGAAGGTTTACCTAGTATTTTACGTATCTACCCTAAAACTAGCAGACTCTAGGACACTGTTATAAATAACGTTCTACTATTAAAAGAATAAAGATAATAAGTATAAAGTTAAAGCACTACGCGAGTACCGCGAAGTAGACTAATAAGACTTCTAAGATAGCAACTTCTACTAGGAGTAGCTAGTAAAATAAAAAGGTTATTCTAAGTTAGAAAATATATAGGAACCTAAAGCTAACCTGTAAAACTATTAGCAACTACTTAAAGAAGTAAGACTAAGGTTTAACGCCTACTACTATATAGAACGAATATAACTATAAAGCTAGAATAAAAATAGATAAGAGTAACGCACCCTAAGAAGGTCCTAAAGACAAACTAGTATTTATAACGTTGTAACCCGCTACCGCGTTGTCTAGAGCTAATAGAGTAGACTATATTATTAGCGAAAACTCTATACTAATAGAAGTAGCTAGATAATCCGCCTTAACGTTTACTACCTTACCCTTAGCCTTAAGCTTTAACGTAAGGTACACGGCCTTCTTCGCAGCACGCTCCTTAGCCTGCGCTAGAATCTTCTTATTCTGTAATAACTAGGATATTACCTCTACTAATAGCTTCTTATCTATATTTACCTTCGCTTAATATTCCTCTCTAGTCTAATTAAGTAATAACTAAGATATGTTAACGCACGGCTTTCCTGCGCGAACGCACTTAGTACACTTTAAATAAGAATTTAGCATAATATAGTAACTTAAGTTTTTAGAAAAACACCTATTGTAAGGAACGTTAGCGATAGTATTAGTAGTAAGGATTTTATAAAAGAGATAGAGTTAACGTTTATAAGAATTAGAAGATATAACAACTATAGAATACTTATAAGGCAGGTAGGGCAAACCGCTTATAAACTAACCCCGCAGAATGTTAGGTAATTAAGAATAATTATATAAAGGAAAGGGATAATATTACAACTAGTAGGTTAAATAAGCAATAGGAATAATAATTAGTCGCGTACCTAGACGCTAACGAAAGGTACTAAGATACGAACACTAATTATTGTCGTATTACGTAACTAATAGCCGCGCTAAGGACTAGCGATAGCTTTAGTAGGAACTATCGCGACTATTAATAGTCCCGCAACTAACTATTAACACCAGAGCTATGTGTATATAGGAACAATAGGAACCCCTATAGTTCCTAGTGTTTAACTTAGTTAATAATCTATTATTTAGATTCTATTAAGTATTGTTAATTTAACAGTTTTACAACTTTAATACTAACTACCCGTTATTTACTCACGTGATTAACAAGCCTCCTCCCTGTCGTCGCTCCTGCTCGAGAACCAACTTACCCCTATAGGATTAGCTACCCCGTAAGGACGTAACATATCCTTCTAGCTAGTTATTACTAGCTTAGAGAGGCCCAGCTAGCTAAAAGTAATCTAGCTAGGTAATTATAAGTAGGTAATAGCAATCTATAAATTTAACGCTGCTAGGTAGGTAATTCTACTCTTATTATCTTTACTAGCTAGTACTACCTCTCTATCTAGTATAAGAGCGATAATATACTAGATAACTAGGCTATTAGTCTTAGTAATAATATCTAGACTATAAATAAGCTTAGTATTACCTAGCTATAGCATTTTATTAAGTATATAGTAGAGCGTAGAGTAGGCGCGCGTTAGCTACTAATACTTAATAGCTATAAGAGCTATAACTCGCTTAAATTCTAGAAGATCTATAAGAAGAATAAGATCTATACTCTTTATATACTGCTATATTTAATATACCTTCTACAGCCGCTTAACGTTAGCTACTTCTTACTATTAAAGCAGGCGTATAGGCGCTAAGTTAAGGGCCTAATACGTAACTATATTAACTATATTACTAAGCTTAAGTTCCTACTAGCCTTATACACTACCTATAACTAGTTAATTTTAAAGAAGAATATCTACGTAAGCTTTTAAGGCGCTAGGCTAGCCCTACATAATCTAGAGGCAGTAATATTAAAGCTTAATATAAAGCTTTATATACTATTGCTAGCAGCCCTACTAGAGGCCCTATAGAAGTCTGTAATACTAAGTAACGCGCGTAAGCTAGACGCTTAGTTAACTCTAGTATATAAGTAGATTTAAAGGTATTAAGAATTCTCTCTTATATTAGTTATCTAGTTACTTAATTTACTTATAAGAGGGGCTAAGAGAATAGCGCTTTTAACAGTGCTTATACGTAATAAGATAGCTACTCTATAAAGGTGTTACGAGGACGCAACGAGTAGGCCTTTAGTTCTTACGGCGAAGACTAATTAATTACTACGTGCAATATCTAGGTAGATATAAGACGTCGTGTACAGAATAGAAATAGCGAAATAGGTGCAAAGAAGAAATACTTAGGGGGGTAGTCTATGCTTCTAGTGCGCGGACTAACTGCTAGTTAGGGTGAAGTTTAGAGAATATTTATAGGCGTACTAATAATAGTACGAACAGGACTTAGCAGTGTTAGGGGATCTAGAGAGGATACCGTAATAAAAGGGTAAATAAGGCAGCTATAATACGTAAACAGCGTAAAAAAAAAGCAGATCTAGAAGTAAGGCATCCTATTAAAGGTAGAGAGAGAGGATATTATTACTTAAAAGGCTATTAAGTAGTAACTAGAGGAAGAAACGTAGTATAGCTAGGCGTAGTTAGGTGCAAGCTAGTAGGCTTTAGCGCGCTGCACGCGCTGCAGAGAGCCTAGGCATAACTTACGTATATATAAGAAGGCTTCTATAGATACTACTTAATTTAGGATAGCTATTATATTAATAGAAATTTAATGCGTTGTTAAACTACGTGGCTTTTTAAATATAGAAAGCTAGTAGAGTTAACGTCTTGCTTATACTAACGAAACGCTTATAAATACGTTAGTGCTAAAATTTAGCTATATACTTAGCTATAGAGTAGTGCTATATATAGCGCTATATAACTCTAGCTATAGTTACGCTTTAATTAGCCGTGCTAAATACCTTATAAATATACGTTTTAAAGCTAGTAAAGTTCTTAAAGAGTAATTTAATCTTATCCTCTTTATTAGCTTAATTTATTAATTTAGTTACGTAGAGTAGAATCTAGTAGAATACCTCTCTATATATATAAAACTACTAGAAAGATTTTATTAATATCTATAATGTTAGACTTAGTAAGCTTAAAGTAAAGGTCCTACTATAGAGGTTATTCTCTAAACTTAGTTTAGTTCCTACTATATATTAAAAGTTTAGTAATCTTAATATAAGAGTTAAGTATATCTTAGTTATCTTACCTAAGAATACTTATAATATTAAGATTTATAGTCTATATAATTTATTAGGCTTAAAGAGCTCTAGAAGATATAAGGTATAATTAGCTAGCATTTAAGTTAGTTCTTATAAGTTAATAACTAGAATAGATATAAAACATTAAAAACACTAAGTAGTATAGAGTAGAGCTATCTATAGCAAGTATTAAGAGTTAGTAACTAATACATTAAGCTATTAACTAATACATTAAGCTATTAACTTAAAGTAAATATAAAGTACTATATATATACTTATATCTAGTTATATACTTAAGAGCTTAATCTAGCTTATATTACGCTTAATTAAGCCCTTTATATAAGTAGCTTAATAGGGCTTAAGTTAAGTCTATTAAGCTTTATTTTATAACTATTAAGAACTAAGAATATAAAACGCAGTATAGAAAGAATAGAAGAATAATAATAGAGTAGAATAGCATTATACTACCCGCAACTAAGGTTATATAATAAATACTATTCTGCTAAGCCTAACTATCTAGAATAGTCTAACTATTATAGAGCGTTTAGCTATTATAAATATTAAGGCATAAAGAAATAGCATAACTATATATAAGAACCCTAGAAATCCTTATAGTTCCTAGTATTTAACCTTATTTAGTAATCTATTATTTAGATTCTACTAGGCCTTATTAATTTAACTGTCTTATAACTTTAATATTAATAATTCTATTAACTACTTACGTGCTTAGTACCCTTCTCTCCTCTTTATTACTTCTACTTAAGAACTTATCTTACATCTTAGAACCAGCTTTCCTTTAAACTATAATATCTTAAACAACCTTAATATAAGTAACTTTAAAGGCCTTACTCTAGTTACTAACTCTAAGACTAAGGTAGCTAAGCTAGACCTATATAATAGAAACTGTAATAAACTTAAAGCATAGCTACTCTAGCTTAAACTCTACTTCTACGTCTCAGAATAGAAATAAAAGGATAAGAAGAAAATTATCTTTAAAGCTACGTATATGCGCGGCGAAGCAGCTAGCTAGCTTTAACTATACTTATTAAGCTACCTTACTAAAGAAAACTATAAAGGCGACTAGATTAACTAGATTATTAAAGATTATATTAACTTTAAGATAGAACTTAGATAACTCTTTAGTATAGCTAATAAAATACCTACAGTAGAATAAGCTATTTAGCATCTCTAATAGACGTATTCTATTATAGATTATATAACTAACTCTAAGCAGTACGTAGTATATCTTAAAGAGGAAGATGTAGCCTTAATAGTTATATATAAATAAGGCCTAAAACCTAAGATTTATAAAGAACTTCTATAATCTAGAACTTTTATTAATACACTATATACTCTATATAAAGAAATAATCTAAATTAACGCTTACTAGTATAAACTATAGTAAAAATTACGTTAATAAAAATAGAAACCTTACCTTAGCTATAGGAGACTGCTTAATAACTACTAAATAGCCCTCTATAAATTAATATACTATTAGAACTACTCTAAATATTAACTTATAGAAGAAGCCTAGTATAATAGCCTAGAAAAAGATAAAGAGAGAGAACTAGACTTTTATAAGCTACCTTATAAGCGTAACTCTAGAGAACCTTTAATAGAGCTATAACTTTAGGAAGTAGAAACGCGTAAATACTTTATATATAGTAAGCCTAGCTATAGTATAAGAAACTATTATTCTAAGAATAAAGTTAAGTAATAACTAAACGTGCTATATAGAAATAACTAAGAAATAAATAAAGAATAGGATGTTATAAGTAAAATTAAAGAAACTATAATAAGTCTAAATAGTCTAGATAGATAACTATATAAAGATCTAGAAGAATCTATAGAGAAATTCTATAATGTTATTTAGTAGACACTAATCCTATATCTAAATATAAAGAAATCTTACCTAGATAAGCCTATAGTATAGAACTTTCTAAGCGAATAAGAGGCGTAGATATAAGATAGAGACGTACTACTATATAGAATACTTAAGAAAGATCCTAGATTATAGAATAACTAAAGCTAGTAAAGTAGGGTAATTAACTAAGAAATATAAGACACAGTAGACTATAAGTATAAATAATAAGATAAAACGTAAACGCATTATAATAAATAATCTAACTACTATCTAATATACTACGTAGACGCGCGCAATCTATAATTTAAGGCTATATACTATATAGTATATATTAAAGACTACTATAAGGTATAATACGCTATAAAAATAGAAGTAAGCTAATTTTCTAAAGTATAATATTAATATAGATAGGAATAGTTTAATTACTCTATTAGTAAATATAATAAGCATCTGTAGAATAAAAAGGAGGTATATTACTTCTCTAGAAAAATAAATATATAAAATACTATATATATCCTGCTAGTAGATAGAATCTGCATATAACATAAATAGTAAACCTACCTAGAAGAAATATATTAAAAGCACTATAAAGAAAATAAATAATAAGAGTTTTATAGTAACCTAGTAATATTTACTATATAGATTAACCTAAACTATAGTATAAGAAGAGAATGTAATTATTAGAAAGTTAGTGCATTAGTTGCGTTTAACTGCTAATAAGATAGGATTACAGACTAATAGCTGCACAGCGACCTAGTGGCTTCCTAGCCGCTAACCACCGCGCAGCGCTAATGCTTAGTAATTAGGGGAATATATATCCCGTCTATAGCTGTAGCTATAAATAATCTTAATCTACTACATTACCTACACGAGCTTGTTTGCCTTTTAATTAGTATATACGGGCTCTAGGTAATGGCTAGCCGTATAAAACACTTCGCCTAGCAGCTTTAATAGCTAGGTTCTATTAAGCCTCCCTAATCCTTCTAAGTATACCGCTGCTATTTCTTATATCCTAGTCTAACGTTCTAGTCTGTAACTCTAGTCTTCTAACACTAATTAGTATTACACTACACCCTAGTGTATATATATAGATTAGAAATAAAGGTTACTGCAGTAAATTAACTTATTAACTAATAAGCTTAATTAAACCCTCTATTATCTCGCGATTTAAATATAACGCTAAAGAGGACTCTTCGCTCTAGCTCTACTAAAGCACTTATTAGAGTATAGTAATCTCTAGCTAAGGTAGTTAGACCTAGAACTCTCTACTCTAGCTTTGCTAAAGCACTTGTTAGAGTGCAGTAAGCCCTAGCTAAGGTAGTTAGTCTAATAGAACTCTCTATCCTAGCTCTGCTAAAGCACTTATTAGAGTACAGTAAGCCCTAGCTAAGGTAGTTAGACCTATACTTCTAGACCCCCTATCTTAATAATACTATATAGAGACTAGAAAACTGCATCTCTACTACCCTCTCTTCTATTAGTAGCTAAAACCTACTAATCCTATTAAACCCTATTAATACTAACTAATTTAATCTAATAATACTAGGCTTTATTATAGCCTTTTATTACACCTACTAAACTAACTTCTTAATTCTAATCCTACTAAATTAACCCCTATAGCTAGCAGCAGCTACACGATTTCTTACCTACTATTACTACCTATTAAGGCATAGAAAGAGGGAAGATTTAACCTAATAACTACTATAATAAAGAAAATATAGCTATATATCTAATAGAGAATAGATATATACGTATTCTTTTAAGATACATAGAAGCTAAGGGCGATAGATATTAGTAATTAATTTATCTAAGATTTTAAACACTACACTATAGATAACCTAGAGAAAGTTAATAGAAGATTTCTTTCTAGACTATAAGATATGCTCTATAAAACTAGCGTCTATATTAAATAAGAGGAGAGATATTCTATAGTAAAGGCCCTATATAAGGCCGCATAGGAAAAAGCTAGCCTATAGCTAGAGGATAACCTAGATTACCCTCCGTCTTAGTAGACTACCTAGCATACTTAAGAGCCTAATTAACTCCTTCCTTAGTAGCTAACTTAACTAGCTAAGGACCTATTCCTATAGTAGAAGCCCCTAAGGGCTATATTAACGCTACTAAGTAACCTAAGCTAATAACTCTACTAGAAATTACGCTTACCCTTATAGGAACTCTTAGCTATTATTTAACTATTCTCTAACCCTAAACGCCGCGACTAATATTATATACTGCAGCTAGATACTGCTATTATACGTATAACTTAGGTGTTAACGCAGGATCTTATACATAAGGCAGGTAGGGTACTAGAAGCTAAACAGGCTAACTACGCTAAATAGGTAGCAGCTATTATAAAGCTATATACAGAGGCTAGTAATAAGTACTTAGGTAATATACGTAGTAGCTTTAACTATAAGTTTTACACCTTTCTATAGCGCGCTAGAATTAGCAGCCTACCTAAGGGCGGCATTACTATTAGCTTTCCTATTATACTAATAAGAGCTATATTAACGTTCTATAACTAGTCTATATAAAGTAACAACACTCTTAGTAATATTATTAAAAAGTTTAAATCCTAATTTAAAACAGAGGAGCGGGTACGCCTTATTAATTTAGAATAGCACACTCTATTAATATATTAAATAATAGCTAAGAACCTAGGTAAATTAATAATTAATTACGTTAATATTCTTATAGATAAACTATTAACCCTTTAGAACTACCTATTAAAGGAGTTCTAGTAGCTATACTTCCTAAGGGACTAGATACTTTAGGCCTGCAGCAGCATGCTAATGTTTAAAGTAGCTACAGTAAAACTAGTTAAAACACTATTAGGCGTTATTAGTAACCTTTAAATAGCTATATATATTAAAACTGCTACTAACCTAGCAGTAGCTAATAGCTTATACTATCTAGAGAACTATAGTAATATAAATACGTACTATACTAATTACTACTACTATAGCTAACCTACAGGCAACTCTTAAGGGAATAGCAACTAGCTAAAGCGAGGCTACGCAGGCAGATTACTAACCTAGCAATTCTAAAACAGATGCTAGGTATGTAGTAAACCTAATTACCGCTTATATAACTATACTAAATTTAAATAGACAAAGGCATAGAGGACCTATAAACAACGTCGTAATTAACTAGCTAGAAGATACTAATAGGCAGCTTACTTTATAACTAAAATCTATTAAGAAACTAGCACTAGTAACATTACTAATAATAATATTAAAGATAACTTATCTGCTAGATTTATTATAGATATTAATACTAGTACTAACCTTAAAAATCTAGCTAATAGCCTACTAGAGATAATAAGCTACACTATAGCTATTACTCTAAGCCCTTTAGATAACATAGCTGCTAGCTACCTTATTATAACGCTCTCTAACCGTGCAGCAGCTTATAGGCTTACCTATTAGAACGGCTAGCTACACTCTACCATGTATAGTCTTAAGGCTACTAAGCCTAGCTAATACGGGCAGGGTAGTAGCTTTATAGGCATATTAATTAATACTAGGGCTGCTTAGTATAGCATAGCTAGTATCTATTAGTTAGAGGCCTACTACTATAAATTTAACTAGCCTATTAATTAGACGCTTAATTAATCTTAGGTAGGTGCTATTAGAGCTTACTTTAGGATTAGTAGCAGCATATTAATTAGCGTAGCAAATATATAGATACTAATTAGTAACGTTAAATTCTATATTATTAAGGCCTCTACACCCTTCTTACTTTCTATAGCAGATATAGATTAGCTTAGTGTCTAGTTTAATAACCTAACTAATAGCCTAGTATAGAAGGTAGGTTGCTACCTAGTAGTACGCTAGTTTAGGTATTTATTCCTATTTTAGGGGATTACTATTGCCTCCTACCTAATAATAACTAAACTCTACTAATTTTACTAATAATTTAGCTACCCCTCTAGTAATTAATTACTCTAGATACTAGAGAGAGCGAGTATAAATAATCTAGAGAATTGCTAGCTACTATAGCGTATTAAGTACTTCTACTATTACTACTAGCGCTATAGCTTAGCACCTAGCTAGTTTAAGTTTATAATATAAAATGCTAACGCCCGTTTTAACTATATAATTCTAGTTAATATTACTTATACTAACGGCAGCTCTATATTGCACGTAATTAATAAGGCTATAAGATTCTAGGTGGCACAGTTCCTCTTATTAATATTATTAGAGAGTGTATAGGAGGCCCTTTAAGTATACTAGATTAATTTATACCTTAGCCCTCTAGAATTCTATATATATAACGCAGGCACTAATTTTTAAGCTATAGTATTCTAGGACTACTACTAGGCCCTTAGTATTACTACTAAGTGCATGCTAGTAAAAGTACTATAGTTAATTAGTTAGCTTAAGTAATACTATAGCCCCCTGCAACGCGCCTATAAGATTATCTAGGATAACTATAAAGATATAGGTGTAACGGTATATAGGGCAAATATATTATAAATAGTAATTAAGGCTATTAATAATACTGCTAGCCCTAATAGCCTTATATATACTTTGCTTATATTTAGCGTCTACCTATAGCTTACCTAGGATTCCTTATTACCTATAATACTTAAGCGCGCTAAATCTATTAGGAAAGTAATAGCTAAAGTTACTAAATTAAAGGTTTAGAGGCAGGTATAAGAAGCTCTAGCCTAGCGTAATAGACCCTAGACAGATGCGGTATATAGCGTACTAATAGGTAATAAGATCCTTATCTAGCGCACGCATAAGTAAGAGTAGTAAGAACCCTTTTAATTACTTACTATTACTAATAAGACCTATATAATTAAGTTTCCTAGCAGACCTATAACCTATTTATTAATATTAGTAAACTCTACTATAAGGTTAAGAATAATTATAGTAAATTATTATATACTCTAACTCCTTAGCTAGCTCTTATACTAGCTCTATTAAACTAACTACAGCGATTAATAAAGGTCTCAATACCCGCGCGTAAGACTAGAGGAGCTACTAGCTACTTAACGCAGCCAGCTATAGCGGAAGAAGTTGCCTAGAAGTTATTTAGAGATGCTTAGAATAAGGAAATTACTAGCCTTATAGAAGGAGGCGTGTTTAATATTATTAATTAGCCCCTACTAGGCACGAAGATATTTAAATCTTACTTTATTAATAAGTAGAAAGCATAGGGTACTAAGAATACCTAAGCGAAATTAAGATAGGTAGTATAGGCGTATAATAATCCTAATAAGAAGTTAATATTAACCTAGGCACTAACAGTGTAGTAGGTTAGCTACTAACTACTACTCTATATTATAGCTATTTTCTAGCTACTAGTATCCTCCTATAATATCTTATAGGTCTACACCTAATTACTTACTAAGGTTGCCTAGGATATATATATATATATCTACTGCTAGAGCTCTAGCTGCTAGCTAGGTAACTACTTAAGGTTATCTAGCCCCTATACAGGCTACTAGAAGCGGGCACCTATTAGGTTAATATCTACCTAGCCTACTATCGCAACTAGTTAAAAATGCGCTACTTTACGTTTAACTTATACTTACTAGGCTAAACTATAAAGGATATAGAATTTATTACTATTTAGGTTAATAATATACTAATTACTATAAACGACATCTTTCTAGCTAATAAGAAAGCGAAATTAAAGAAGGCTAGATTTCCCTCTAAGCCTCTAGAGCGCCTTATTACTAGTATATTAATATAATTTAATAGTATTAACGTTAGTACTAATAAATTAGCTCCCTATACTATTACCTAGAGACTGCAGACCGCGCGTCTGCAGCTTATTTAACTAGAAAAAGAGATTTTACTAACTAGACTACTTACTAATAAACTGCTTAAGTAATATATTACCTAGTAAGCTAGAGGGGTATATATTACTATATTATACTAACTTAAATAGGCATTTAATTTTACCTACGCAGCTTAATATCTAAACCTAATAAATACGCAGCTTAAGAAGCTAAACGCCGCGTTAGACTAGTAAATTAATAATAATGGAAGAGGCTTAACATATATTAAGCTAAATAAAAAGTCTCTGCGCCTAATTATCTTTACAAACTTCTTCTTTACTAATAATAAGAACCTTAGTAGCTAGATTAGATACGTAGTAGTAATAGTAGATAACGCAGGCAGGCTTAATCTACTTAATTAGAAATTAATTAAAAGTAGAAGGGTAACCTAGAGCGTACTAGCAGCTAAGCTATACGCTATAACTCTAGAATTTAATATTAGTATATTAATTAAATCTACCCTTAATAATCTTCTACTCTCTACCTAAGCTAAGCTAATTCCTCTTATTCTAGCTACGGATTCGCAGTCCTTATACGACTGCTTAATAAAGCTAGGAACTATAAAGAAGAAGCGCCTTATAGTTAATATTATAAGCCTATAGAAGGGTTATTAACGTAGGGTTATCTTAGAGATATAGTAAATTAATAGTAATAATAACCCTACTAATGCTATAATAAAGGCTACATTAAATAGCGCCCTAATAAGCCTTATTAATAGTAATTAATTAAGCATTAACCTAATTAGATAGGTTACACGTAGAGTAAAGGATAAAGGACCTAGCGTCTTACGCGCCTAAGTCTATACAGCTATTTTCTTTAGTTTTTACTAAGTGTTAGAACGTTAGTGCATTAGTTGCGTTTAACCGCTAATAAGATAGGATTATAGACTAATAGCTGCACGGCAACCTAGCAGCTCCCTAGCCGCTAACCGCCGCGCAGCGCTAATACTTAGTAATTAGGGGAATATATATCCCGTCTATAGCTGTAGCTATAAATAATCTTAATCTACTACATTACCTACACGAGCTTATTTGCCTTTTAATTAGTATACACGGGCCCTAGGTAATAGCCGGCCGTATAGAACACTTCGCCTAGCAGCTCTAATAGCTAGGTTCTATTAAGCCTCCCTAATCCTTCTAAGTATACCGCTGCCATCCCTCGCACCCCGGTTTAACGTCCTGGTCTGCGACCCCAGTCTCCTAATAGTAATAAAGAACGTAGTATAAACTACTATGTATCTAAATTTAGATAATCCTCTTTTTTAAACTAAAATTAAGACGCGAAGACGCCTTTAGAGAGTTTAATATACTAAGTAATACAGCGTTAATTAAACTTCTAGCCTAACTTAGAAAGACTAAAACTTAAGCTATAATAGATTTAAGAGCCTAAGAGAACTATATCTTCTAAGATACTACTAATAGATTAGGACTTATATAATAATAAAAGAAATAACTATATTCTATATAAGTAGAATATAGCTTCCTGCTACCTAAGAGCTTAATAATAAAATATAAGGTTAACGCGACACTTAAGATCTATTAACTCTAGAAAGAAATCACCTTTAATATACTAAGATCCTCTAGATATAAAGTAGTATTAGAATTATCCTAGCTAAGAAAGTATAATCCCTCTATTAATTAGAATAAAGAAAAGCTATTCTTAATACGCTATAGCTATATACTATAAGCAAAGCCTACGCATTAATAGAGCCTAAAAGTAGATAAGAGAGAATTTAACTAACTTTCGCAACTAGAATTTAAAAAATATAAATTAATCCTAGAAGACGCTTGTAGAAACTACTAGATTTAAACTTATAAGAAAGTAAGTAAGAGTATAACTTATAGAGTACCTAAGAAATATAAATAATAGAGTTATTAATTTAATAAAGAGGTAGGTAAAGCTATATTATCTAAGTACTAATTCTAGAAGAGAAATAGACGCTTCTCTTTAGACTACTATATAGGCAGTTAGAAAAGAACTCTAATAGACTATAGAATTTCTAGATATAAATAAAAAGAAAGGATACGTCTAATAATTAATATTATTAGCAGCTAGCCTACTTATTTTTATAATAAAAAAGGAGAGTACGCTATAACTATATATTAACTATAGAAAACTTAACGCGATTATAATTAAGAATTAAAACCTACTACTAAATATTAGTAAACTATAAGATAGATTTACTAAAGCTAAGATCTTTATAGTGCTAGACCTATAAGATAAATACTACCTAATATAAATAAAATAAGGTAAAGAGTAGAAGATAGTATTCTAAACTAGATATAGACTATATAAATATATAGTTATATCTTTTAGACTTACTAATGCACTAGCAACCTTCTAAGCGCTAATTAATAATATTCTATAAAAGTACCTTAACATCTTTATAATAGCCTATCTTAATAATATTTTAATCTACTTAGAGAAGATATTAGAATATATAAGATATATAATAATAATAAAATAAAAGTACTAGACTAAGCCTACCTATAAATTAAACCCTAGAACTATAAATAAACTAAAATAGAACTAGAATATTACGTCCCTATGGGGTAGCTAGTCCTATAAGGGTAAGTTAGTTCTTAGGCAGGAGCGACGATAGGAAGGAGGTTATTAATCGCGTAAGTAAGTAACAAGGTAGTTAGTATTAAAGTTATAAAACTATTTAATTAACTATAC
This sequence comes from Lentithecium fluviatile CBS 122367, assembly GCA_010405425.1. Lineage (NCBI taxonomy): Eukaryota > Fungi > Ascomycota > Dothideomycetes > Pleosporales > Lentitheciaceae > Lentithecium > Lentithecium fluviatile. Next base: position 518,189 of record MU005571.1, read on the forward strand.
TTAATAGAATCTAAACGATAGATTATTAACTAAGTTAAATACTAGAAACTATAGGGTTCCTGCTATTCCTATATACAGCGATGCTATTCCTTTAAAGTACTACTATCCTAAAAGCATAGGATAGTTAGCTATCTAGGAATAGTTAACTATTCCTCGCTTAGCAGGATGTTATAGCTTAGTAGAATAGTATTATTATCTAATTTTAGTTATAGTGTTATAGCGTTACTCTATATTATTACTATTATCCTATTCTTTCCGCCCTTTATTCTATATTCTTAGATCTTAATATTACCTCCCCTCTTTCTAGGTAATCGTCCTAATACCCCTACTTATTCCTCTATACTATACTAACTATTAGTATAAAGTTTATAGTGCCCCGCGCTTTATTTATGTTCTATAAACCTTACTAACTATACCTAAGGAATAATAAGCTAATAGAGCGCGTGCGCCTTATAGGAAAACTTCTACCTTAGAGCGTTAATCCTAGGTAGCGCGTATACGCGCAGCTGCGTAAGAGATATTATTTTAGTATAGTTATTTTAAGGAGAAGAGTTTGCGGTGTTTTATAGATATAGCGTCTAGTTATTACGCTAGGTATATTATAGTAAAGGCTAAGTGTAGTCTATTTATTCCTAAGAAGGAGTAGGAGAAGGTAGAGTAGAAGAAATATAAGAAGAAGTTAGCGCTTCTTTATATAGAGGAGTCTACTACGTAGATTACTTAGGTAGTTACTTACGCGTAGCGTAAACTAGCAGAGCTAAAGAGTAATAAGTAAAATATAGCACGTTATAATCTTACCTTACTATAGGTTTAGAACTAATTAAATAAGTTAAGTATACTATCTTTATCTTCTATAGGTGTAGTCCCTACTAACCTAGGCTAGTTATAGGTTAATAGTCTTTCTTCTAATCCTTTATTAAATTAGCTTCTTAATAATTTCTTATTTTTAGTTCCTTTAGAGTCTATTTTTAGCAGTTTAGGTTTTTTTACTGCTATAGAGGATAGTACTACTCTCTAGCTAAGAGTAGTTTTCTTAGTTACGTTTATCTAGTATAATAATAGGCATTAAACCTTAGTCTTACTTCTTTAAGTAGTTGCTAATAGTTCTATAGGTTAGCCTTAGGTTCCTATATATTTTCTAACTTAGAATAACCTTTCTATTTTACTAGCTATTTCTAGTAGAAGTTGCTATCCTAGAAGTTCTATTAGTACACTTTACAGTACCTACGTAGTGCCTTAACTTTATACTTATTATCTTTATCTTTCTAGTAGTAGAATGTTGTTTATAATAGTGCTCTAGGGTCTGCTAGCTCTAGAGTAAATACGTAAAATACTAGGTAAACCTTTATATCTTTTAGGAGTTAGAGTTTATAATTTACTAGACTAATTTATTTAAAAACTAAAAATAGTCTAACTTTTACGTAGTCTAATCCTATACTTAGTTATACTATGCGAAGATTTTTTATAAGTAGATATACTCTATCCCCCTTCTTTAGCTAAGGTGCCGTTTTTTGTTTTTAGTTATTATATTTAATACTTTTTTATTATGCTTTTTTTATGTTTTCTTTTATTTCCTCGTATACTTCGTGTATGTCTTTAGCGTTATTAACTACTATTTTAGTTTATACTTTTATTAGTAGAGTTCTTTTAAAGAGATATAGATGTCTTCTATAGTTTATATAGAATAGTGTTTATTCTATTACTTCTAATTTCTTATTATTATATGCTAGTTAAGCTATTAGTAATAGTACTACCTAATTATTTTATAGTTTATTACTATATATCTTTAGGTAGGTTTTTATAGTTCTGTTTATGCGTTCTGTTTATTTATCTATTTGCGAATAATAGGCTGTTAATAGTTTTTATTTTATTCTAATAAGTGCTATTAGTATTATCTAATAGTTAGATATAAATAGCTTATCTTAATTACTAATAATTATTCTTAGTATTTTGTAATACCTAACTAGTTAGTCTAGGATTACGAATTTAAATTATCTTACTATATAAGTATTATAGAATAAAATTATCTCTGCATACTTAGTAAATTAGTTAACAATTACTAGTATTACGTTATAGGATATATTAGTTACTAGGTCTTTAGAGTTTAGTAGACTAGTAATAAAGTCTATAGAGATATTAGTCTAGGGTTCTTCTAGAATTTAGATAGCTTATATTTCTTTATATAGTGTATAAGTACTATATTTATTCTTCTAGCAGTCTGCGCATTTCTAAATATAGTTTATAACTTTTTACTTTATTCCCTTAAATTAGTAGTTATGCTAGATAAGTTCTATAGTTCTTATAATACTAGGGTGTCCGTGCATTAGGTTATTATAGTGTTATTTAATAACTTATTCTTATTATTCTTTAGGTACTTCTTATTCTATTACAAGGAGTGTGTTAAGTTCTTATAATAGGCTAAGTAATCTATCTTTGTTCTATACTAAGATAGTAGCGCGTACAATTATTTTATCTTTAGCTAAATTGCTTTACTAGCTTAGTGCATTAGCGCGTTTATTTTCCTTTTTAGGTGTGTATATAATTCTAAACTTATACTGTCTAAGTACTTTAGACTATCTTACTTACCTTAGCGTTAGATCCTTTATTATTATAAACCTTAGGAGGTTCTTATAGTTAGTAAAGATAATAAGCTTAGAGCAGCTATATGCGTAGATTCGCTAGTATTTAAGTGCTTTAATAATTATATATAGTTCCTTATTATAGATATTATATTGTGTTTCTGCATCTATAAGCTTCCTTAAATAGTAAGCTATTAGGTGCTATTTTCTAATTCTTTCTTGCTTTGCGTAGGCTCTAAGGGCTTAGTCGCTTACGTCTATCTTAATTTATAATAGCTTATTACTCTAGAAATTAACAAGTACTAGTAGTATAATGCATGCTATTTATAGGAGTTAGAAGGCCTTTTTCTATTCGTTTTTCTATACGAATAGTATATTCTTCTTTGTAAGTTCTATTAGGGGTGTAGTAACTACTGCGTATTTTTTAATAAACTGTTAGTTAAATTTATAGAATTCTAGAAACTCTTAGATATATTTTACTATTTTTAGTTATAGCTATATACGTATAGCTTTAATTTTATCTAGGCTTATTTTAATGCCTTATGTATTAATAACAAAGCCTAAGAACTTAAGTTCTTATATATAGAACTTGCATTTCTTAGGTTTTAGGCGTAGGTTTACTTCTTCTAATGCACTAAGTACCGCCTTAACATGTTCTTAGTAATTCTTATCGTGCTTAGAGAAGACGAGGATATCGTCTATATACGTAATAATAAATATATTAAGGTATTCTTATAGTACGTTATTAATAAGTGCTTAGAATATTGCTAGTACATTAGTAAGTCTAAAGGGCATAACTAGATATTTATAAAGTCTATATCTTAATTAGAATGCTGTTTTTTATTCTTCCTCTTCTTTTATCTATATAAGGTGGTAGCTATCTTAGAGGTCTAGTAAGGTAAAGATAGTTACTTTTATAAGTCTATCTCTTAGTTTAGCTGTGTTAGGTAGTAGATACTAGTTCTTAATAGTTATCGCGTTAAGTTGCTAATAATCTATATAAGATTATAGTTCTCTATCTTTCTTCCTTATAAAGGTAAATAGGCTAGCTACTAGTAATTTTAAGGTTTAAATATATCCTTTCTCTAGGTTTTTCTTTATAAATTCTCTTTCCTATTTAAGTTCTTTACTAGTTTTTGCGTAGAGTAGTTTAAAGAGTAGTACTTTTCCTTCTTCTAGGTTAATTATATAATCCTAGAGTTAGTACTTAGATAGGTTTACCTTTCCTTCCCTTTCCTAAAATAAGTGCTTCTATTTCTAATACTATTTAAAAATACTATAAGCTATACTAATACTTATATTCTTACGTTTCTTAACCTAGTAGTTCCTACTAGCGTCTTCTAAGGTTAATTTATGTTTATTAACTTCTAGTTATAAGAGTATATTAAGTTCTCTTTTATCTATTACTAGACTCTACTAATATATAGGTACCGCCTATAATATATAGTTACAGCGTGTTAAGAATATCCTTCCTTTATCCTATTTAATATATAGGTTATGCCTTCTTAACTATAGTAATCTAAGTACTACTTTATAACTAGAGGATCTTAGTATATTAAAGGTAATTTATTCTTAATGTTTATTAATTTTAAGCGTTACTTTAACCTTATAGTCTATTCTTAGTATCTTAGGCATTAGTGCCCCGTCTCCTGCGTAAAGAAGGTAAGATTATTATTTCTATCTTAACGTAAGTTTAGCCTTTCTAGTAGTAGTAGGTAAGATATAGTTCTCTTATACCTCTAAGTCTATTATAGCTCTAGCCTTAATATTTCTAACTTAGATAGTAAGTTTTATTAATGCTCTATTACCTATAGCATTAAATTCTTAGAAGGCGTCTTCTCGCCTTAGTTTTAGTCTAAAGAAGGTTCTTATCTAAGTTTAGGTGCTTAATAGTTATTATTACTTTATTCTCTACGTAGTTTATACCTTATACTATATCTAGGGTTAATTTGCATAGTAAACACTAGGGGGTGTAAGTAAAAACTATTTCTTTCTTTCTTATAGTAATGCTTCTTACATATTACTCCTAGGCAGTTTTACTATTTATTCTAGATATAGATACTATCTATAAGTAGGATACATACTGTATTTTCTGCGTTAGTTTTCTAAGGAAAGTACTATGCTTCGCGCTTATTCTATAGATGTTTATTATATTTATCTATAGGGTAATTAAACTATTCTTACTTATATTAATATCTAGCTCCTAGAAAGTAGCTTCTATTAACCTTATCTGCGTAGTATACCTTATAGTAGTTATCTACGCATATTATATAGCTTATACTTCTATATTTAGGGTTACGTATATTAACGTAATAACGTAGTTAGTAGTTTAGTAGTTTATTATTATACTTCTATTTCTTATTTTAATACTTATAGTTATACTTTACAGTGTCTTTTATTTCTTAGGTAACTATATAGAGTCTTCCTCTATTTTCTTCTATAAGTTTAAGCTTCTTTTCTAGGATCCTATATAGTAGAGCATCTCTGTTACGTAGTTATATCTTAAACTCTTTAAGAAAGTCCTATACTATAGGCGTGCCTAGGTAAGGTTCCTTTATATCTAGATATAGTATTAGTGCTTACTAGACAGGGTAATAAGGTTCTTTATCTTTATTAAGTTCTTCTAGATCTTTATATAATTATTTATCTAGGGTGTTAGGTTATTTTATAGTTTCTAGATTAATTCTCTTAATCTTATTAACTACGTCCTATTCTTCTTTCTCTATTTCCTAGTTATCTTTTAATATAACGTTTAGCTGTTATTTAACCTTATTCCTAAAACGGCAGTTCTTTATAAGGTGGCTAGGCTTACTATATATAAAGCATTTACGCGTCTCTACTTCTTAAAACTATAGTTCTATTAGAGGTTCTCTAGAGTTGCGCTAGTATAGCTTATAAAAGCCTAGTCCTCCTATTTCCCTTTTCTTTAAGTTATTATACTAGATTCCTTCTATTAGCTAATAACTATAATTATTATAATAGTAGCGTTATAGTTAACTGCCTAAGGCTTAAGGCTTTATTAGGTAGCTATTAGGTAGCTTCCTAAAGCTAGGGCGTAGCTTCTATTCTTATTAGTATAGTTTTTAATATAATTTATACTATTTAGCGTTAATTTTAATAGATTCTTTATAAAGGTCCTTTAGAGAGGCGACGAGGTTTCTAGAGCGTAGTAGTTCTTTATAGATTTTTAGTTTTAAGCCTTATTTATATATAACTATTAGGGGTACTTCTTTCTAGTTAAGCTATATAGCGTATTTCTTAAAGTATATAGCGTAATTAGTAATAGAATACGTTTATTAGAGTTACTATATAGCTTATTTAGTAAGAGGTACTTAGTTAGTAATACTAAAAAGCTGCCTAAGTTCTTTCTTAAAGTTCTTATAGTCTTTAATAATCTAGTTAATAGCGTTGTCTTTACGGTTTTCCTTAGCTAGGTAGCTTAAGAGGTATAGTTAAATCTAGGTAGCTGCTTCGCCTTATAAGTATAATACTATAAGGATAACCTTCTTCTTACCCTCTATTTCTAGTTCTAAGATATAAAAGTAGAGTTTAAGTTAAAGGATCTATTCTTTAAGTTTATTATAGTCTCTATAGTATAGGTCTAGCTTAGCTACCTTATTCTTAGGGTTAGTAACTATAGTAATACCTTTAAAGTTACTTATATTAAGGGTGTTTAATATATTACGTCCCTATAGAGTAGCTAGTCCTATAAGGGTAAGTTAGTTCTTAGGCAGGAGTAGCAATAGGGAAGAGGCTATTAATTACGTAAGTAAGTAATAGGGTAGTTAGTATTAAAGTTATAAAACTATTAAATTAATAATACTTAATAGAATCTAAATAATAGATTATTAACTAAGTTAAATACTAGGAACTATAAGGTTCCTACTATTCCTATATACAGTAATGCTATTTCTTTAAAGTATAATTATCCTAAAAGCACAGGATAGTTAGCTATCTAGGGATAGTTAACTATTCCTTACTTAGTAGGATGTTATAGCTTAGTAGGATAGTGTTGTTACCTAATCTTAGTTACGGTATTACGGCGTTACCCCGCATTATCGCTGTCGTCCTATCCTTTCCGCCCTTTATTCTACATTCTTAGATCTTAATAAGTAGCTACCTAGTTACTAATTATTTCTCTAATATATATTTAGCCTATAGGTTATAATAGTATTATTCTTTCTTTTTATAGTACTTACGCTTCTTTAATCTAGTAGGTACGTAGCTTAAGTTTATTTCTATTATATTAGAATCCCTATAAGAAGGCGAGGAGCGTTAAAAGATAGTTAAAATAGAGTAGTAAGCTAGAAGGTACCTTAGGTTATTATTATATAGAGCGATTAGGTTAGCGTAGTTATTTAGTAATAGAAAGATTAGAATACTATCTATTACGTAGTAAAGGCTATCTAATAGAAAATACTAATGCTAGTTAATCTAGGCGCCTTTATTTAGGTTTATATTAATAATTAGGTGTTAGAAGTTAATAAACTAGAACAAAAAACTCTTATTTCCTTACTTTAAGTTATTTAGGTAACTCTAGATAGTTAGTTTATAATTTAGACTATTATAAGTATCTTAAGGAAATCTAATAAGTTATTCTATAATATAAATATTTATTTCTATTAATAGGTTAATTAGAGTAGTAGGGTCGCGTTTAAGTTAAAAATAAGTATAAATTAATTACGCTCCTTTATTAGAGAATTAGTTAGAGTTTCCTTTAAGCTTATATTAGAGCTTAGTTAGAAAGAGTAGTAAATTCTTTTTCTTTTCTATAAATAATAATAGGTTAGAGAGCTTCTTAGATTAGATATTTAAAGTAGCTTAGATTATTAGAGGCGTCTACTAGAAACGAAATAAGCTAGTTCTAGACTTTTAAATATAAGCGCTAGTTAAACGTTAGCCTCTACTATAGCTTTAGATAGAAAAGAGGCTAACTATTTAAAAATAGCTAAATATTCTTTAAATTCTTATTAGAGGGCGGCTATATTATTATAGTATTAGGCCTCTTACTAGATAAGAGTCTACTATAATACTTTATTACTAGCCTTAATTACCTTACTACTAGCTTAGATAGACGCGAGCTTAGTAAAAATCTATTATATTAGATCTACGTTAGTAGCTATAATAGCTAAAAGTAGAGATATAATATAATATTATAAAAATGTAATAAATAGGCCCTTAGATCTTATAGTAAAGACTAATTAATTACTGTATGTAATATTAAGGTAAATTTAAGACGTTATATATAGAATAGAAATACTAAAATAGATATAGAGTAGAAATACTTAAAAAGGCGGTCTGTGCTTTAGTGCGTGAACTAACTACTAGCTAAAGTAAAGTTTAGAGAATAGTTCTAGGCGTACTATTAATAGTATAAGCAGGAATTAGTAGTGTTAGAGGATCTAGGAAGGATATTATAACACTTTAACTATTTAGTTTTCTTTCTTTTATCTCCTAAGAACTTCTTAAGAATCCGTCTAATGCCTTATCTAAGGAGTACTATCGTACATCCGCCTTCTTATTCTTTAACTACCAAGCGACCCTTATATATATTAAATATACTTTTAAAGTACCTTATTCTTAAAGAGCTAAACTAAGACTTTAAAACGAACTAAAAATCATTAAAATGGCACTTATACTAAGAAAGATATTAAAGTTTAAAATACGAGTATTTACTTACTAATCGGTGCCTAACATGCCTATGTGTCTGACATGCTTGTAGCGTACGTTAATAGGTAACCCTTAATCCCCCTTCCCAAACCTTCTCCAAAATATCCTCCCACTGCCCCACTCCCCTAACGGATTGCCCTCTCCACTACTCGCACTCCAATACTCCTCTATAAACCCACACTTCTGATAAAACGGCTCCTTCCCCCTCGTACTTGCGACCGACGCCCAAACACCTTCTTCTTGCGCACGATCTAATCCCCATTGCGCCAGTTTCTGGCCAATGCCTTTCCCTTGATGGTCAGGATGCACGGCTAACCATTCAAGATACCAGGATTCGGCGCGGTCGCCGGACCAGACGGTGCCGAAGATGGGGTAGGCGCGCTCGAGTATGTCTTCGTTCTGCGGGTGGCTGGCGCGATTGGGGTACATGAGGCTGTGGAGGGAGACGAAGACGCTGGAGAGTTGGGTCATGTACCTTCCTGTTGCAATACAGGAGTTAGTGAGTTGGGTTTGATGGTTGGAAGCACTCAGGGGCCGGAAGATTTCTAGGTCAAGGTATAACTTACGTGGATCGTAGACTGCACACTCCAATTTATCACCCCCAGCACCGAGCCTTTCCCACTGGGCTACGCCTACAACATCTTCCTTTCCTGTGGACACATCTTTGGTCACCGCTACCAGCCATCTCCAGCGATAGTTCCAGAAATTGACATATGCGCGACGCAACCAGTAAAGGTTTACGTCCTCTGGGTATTGCTTTCTGTACGGATGAATTATGTCGCCGAAGAGATCATCGTCGAAGAAGGCGCGGCCCATCACCCGCGCGATGGATGGGAGGTCCGTGTAACGGGCGAATCGAATGTTGACTTCGGACATGGTCGGATTGGCTCACGAGAGAGCTAGTATGCTGCCGGGCAAAAGCAGCTAACTGCTTGATTTTGAAGAGCGCTCACTCTAAGCCATTCATAATGGTATGTAGCAGCAGGATGCGGGCAATCGGACAAGCGGTGATATACGGAGTTGCCCTCCAAAAGTAAGGGCCGCCAAGGTTAGGAGGCTTGCGCCACCGACAGGGGGTATACAGGGGTAAACGACACTTAAGAAAACCCTTATTACCACGTTAGCGAGCCATTTTAAACGACTTAAGATAATAGAATACTATTCTTTGTACATTAAATTGTCTATAACTTTATACTTGCTTAGTGTTCCTGTTACCTGTAAATTTTGTCTTATCTTTACTATTACCACTACCACCATCACCACTATGCCTTAATGTTTTAACCTAGCTACGCGAGCGCAAGTAGTGACTCTACGGGCGCATGGATTACTAGAGAAGTAATTAAAACAGCAACAGGCGTACAATCTCGCATTTAGAGAAAGATGCTAGCCTAGGCAAAGGAGCGAGGCTATATGCTAGGTAGTGTTCTCTACAATAAACACCTTATGTGATGCCTCTTTGGCTGGAACTACCGGGTATCCGTCGGCCCGGCCCCGGCACGTGACCGGCCCTATATAGTCTCAGCCTCGAACCCCCTTACTCTGTAAGGATTCGTCTGATCTCTCAATATACCATGTACTTTCCATCTGGTCCTCTTCCTGCTGCCAGTGCCCTCACACCTTAAGGATGCTCCTAAATAGTGTGCTCCCTAGAAAAGAACGTCTAAGTTTAATAAATAAGTAGCCGCAAAGGTACGCAGAGATAAACATAGAAGAGAGAAGAGTATTTATTAACTAGTAAGAGAGTTTTAAGAATTAGAACTTAATATAAGCCCTGCCTCTGTTCTTTTAAGCCTCTATAAGTAAGGCTTTAAGAAAGTTAAACTTACGCAAAAGCCTAGCCTTATATAAAAGATAAGATAATAAAGGCTAGAGTAGGCGCTTATCTATAAAGATTAGACGCTTAAATAGTAGAAGGATGTAATACAGAGCGATAAGACGTTTATTATTATAGGCGTACGCTAAGGTAGCGTTTAATTATAGAGGCAACTAGCTAAGAAGTTTAATAGAACTTATATCTAAGAATAGTAGAAGGGCTACTCTAAGTTTATATTTTAGGCTTGTTGCTTATATAAAGCTCGCGGGCCTAGCTATATATATAAGAAAGAGACAGTAAAATAGAGGAATTAGTTAAAGAAGATTATTAAAGAGTTAAACGCCTATTATAAGCTAATTAAGAGATAGAAGTAGAAGCTTACTATAGGTATAAGCTAAGTAGACCTTTAGAATAAGTCTAGTGTAAAGTCTAAGTAGAAATAGAATAATAAGACTAGTAAACTTTGCTAGCGTTAGAGCGATAGTATTAATTAGTAGTAATATAAAACTAAGGTTTTTAAAAAGAAGCTAATTTCCTTTATTAAAAAGTGCCTTAAGAGCTGTCTATCTACAGTAGTTTAGGAGGATCTCGCGCCTGCTTATGTCACGGCAACGTGCATCACTGTCGAACGCTAGATAGGCAAGCATTAGATCTAAGGTAATTAATAGCTACGTACAGCTGCTATAATAGCTTAAAACATCTAGATAAGAAGAGAAAAGGAGAGAAGCGAGGATCTAGCTATATATATGGTGCCCTAGTCTGTGCGCAAGCGAATGTGGCATGGTGGCTAGCTAGGGGCAAGCACCGTAACAGCTTATGCCTACTAGTTCTAGCGTATAGTATACAAGAAACATAAGGTTAAGTAACTTATTTAGTATCCTAATTTACTAGATTTAAACGCTATTAAGCCTTGCTAGCTCTAGTTAAAGAGAATAATAACTATACGCAATGCACTAGTATTAGCTATTAATATAGTAAAATACTAGGTAAAACACTAGAAAAACTTTAAGCAGTAGAGAATTTAATAGTAGATTAAGTAGATCCCGCGCTATATAGAGGAAATAATTAAGCTTAACAGCAGTAATAAGTATTAAGAGGATAGTATAGATTATATACGCTATATACGCTACTAGCTAAAATCTACTAAGGAACCTAGGGCTAATATTACTAGATTAAGGTTAGTAAAGGGGGAGGATAAGTAGGCTACTAATACTAATATAGTATTAACCTATAACAGTAATATAGACGCTAAGGGCTCTATAGATAATAGTTTTTAATATATTCTATCTCTTTCGCACTTTACCTCACGTAAATAGCTCTATATTTAATATTAGAAAGGTTAATTTACCTACGGTGGCCTATCTCTAAGAACCCCTCCTTCCTTTTTAGGAACCTCGCTTATTCCTAGTTTCATAATCCCTGTAGTGGCTTACCCACGGGCCTTCCCCCTGCGGCCCTTACTTTTGGAGGGCACCTCCGTACTTTGCACGGATCGATACATCCCTACTATTTTTTTCCATAGCCACGCATCCCGGTCCCGTGTCAGGGGCAATATGCAAGACGCATGTCCCGTCCGAGGGTTCGAACTGGTAAGCCGCATATGTCATGGGACAGGTCGGCAAGTGTTTCAGGAAATCGAAGCTAAACATAGCATCGTCCCGGTTGGGAAAAGCAACGGTGCCTATACGGCGATATACGAGCCGTGCCGCGAAAACTGCGTGCCGTCGCAAGCGACTTCGATCTCGCACTCGATGTCCCATCGTGAGATATAAATACGAGCAGTTGCCTCGTATTACGGCCGCTAGCAGCCCGCTCATGCTACCACCTTGTATTGGTGGCATCGGTGAGCGTTCGAGCCGAGAATCCTTCGACCGACAGGGGGAGGCAGCGAAGGATCCGATCCCAGGAGGAATCACCCCACGGGTTATGCAACGCTGGTCGTACCATGCGTCCGTGCGCCGCTGTTATCAGCTCATGTAACTTGACTAGGCCGTTGTAAGTTGTTCGCTGACGATTTCTTGCTGTATGGGGTTCGGTCCTTTTCCCGCAGGGTCGCTCTCGATTGGATTCACATGTTGGGAATGCGGGGGGTTGAAGGAGACCAGAGTTCGTGTCGCGCCCGAATTCATATGATCGATCGTAAAGGTATAGGTCCAGCTAAGCTAATGTTACACATCTACAGTTCGTTATCAATCTCAAAATGATTCCTGCCCTGATCAAACGGGGATTTCGTCCCGGTCGCTGGACTCGGAACGCACATGCCAGTCCACCACCTTCCTGATGATCAAGTCCTGACTTCCGTGACTTCCAACACTAGCCCCGTCCTCAGCAGTATGAACGACAGTCGATTTATGCCGATGAGGGTCTGGGCGTAGACTGGTGCTCATCCCTCCGCCGTCGTCATGTGTCGTGGTAGGCGTCCTGCGCCAGGGTCGTGTTTGAGCCGATCCAATTGTGAGATTTTGCAAAGGATAATCTGACGATTTTTGTTGCGATGTGCCAAAGGTCAATCCGAGCCCAAAATCCAGAGAAAAGGACTTCATAAAGGCTTTCAGGTTCGGTATTGTGGCGGAGATCAGGGACCAGAGGAGCATTGCTTGTTGCATGAGGAGCGCGCCAGTAATAGAGTATAATGGCTCGGTAGCAGTCGGGTATTGTTCGAGATGGGTGAAGTGGAGGGCCGAGAAGATGACCACGGGGAGGCGGAACGAGAAGGCTATCACGACCTGGACCTTCTTTTTCACAGGCATCTGGAGGGGCCATGTCAAAGCCACGGGCAATAGGCAGATGAGCGTGTCGGTGGACATGTCAGCTATGGTGATGATCCGCCATCGTGCAATCTGAAAGGGTTAGTTTCGATGCTAATTAGATTTCGAGAAAACTCCTTTACCTGTCCAGGACATTCTGATACGCCCTTGCGGGTCAGCACAGTATCTGCTCTGCAGCCTATCGAAACGAGAGCCATTCCCGCAATTCCCCATGCGAGACTCAAAAGCACTATCGCGACCCGTAGCCAAACTTTCCATCCTGAATTGCTTGAAAAGACGCGGTGCATCAGGAGGACGACGGAGCATTTTGCAAGACAGAGGGTGAAGATAGCAAGGACTTCTGACGCGATAAATGACCGCCCAGATATCTCCCACTGATCTCTGTTAGTGATGGAGTTGAATTTTGATAGGCCATGGCTGAGGCCGTGGAAGATGGTGCCCGATTGTCCGACACAAACAAGCTATGGAGGTTCAGCTAAGACGTCGCAATCTGAAGTATCGAACGCAACGCACCGTCGCAATTGCTAGCAGATAGTCATCCAAGCCGTATATCCCCCATTTGACAAACCCTCGTACTACTGCCGACAGTACCACGTAGACGGTGGTCAAAATGGTGACGATCCAAAGAGTACCTGCCTGGTCGTCGGGGTAAACGGCGGACAACGGCGGCGCAGAGCCGAGGCCGTCTTGCACGCTCATGGATTCGGAGTCGATTGAACGAGGTGGCTAACGATGGGATGGTGCAGCACTGCTGTCTACATGTACATAAAACAGTGCCGTGGCGTTTGAGAAGTCCTCCACACCGCAACGTTTGGGCACCCGTACCTCATACGTACAAGGCGTGCTGCTCATACACGATACAACGGATCCGGGAGCGGCTCGAGCAGCATTGATTTTTCTAGGGTTATCTCTCTGGCGATAAGCATGCTGACGGACGAACTTGATGCAGGTGCACTAAGACGAGAACCTTGGACACTAAGTTACATGGCTAGGTAAAGCCTCGGCAGGCTGCGCGGGTCCGTCTGGACGCCCAGCACATCCTGGATGGGCCTCATGCCGCAGTCATACGAGGCGCGAGAGGAGAGTCGTGGCGTGGTACGAGGACGGTTGCTCACGAATAAGGCCGATAGCGGAGACGCGCTAGAATCGGCAGACGTCCCGTGGACCGTCCCGCCGCCATGGAGCTCCCACACGACGTCTTCAGCCGCGCGCGCACTCATTGGCGCAGCGTTGCCCAGCGTCGCCCGTAATCGAAAGTTTGTCGCGACGAGGCGAGCGGCTCAGATGCATTCTCCGACCGTTCGGGACGGGACGCCAGCATCAGCCCGCGCGCCCTCGTCTAGGCTGGAAGCCACCGTTGGCGTGCGCCTCTAATTGAAGGAGCCGTGTATGCGAGGGTGACCCGACATCTGCTTAAATGCCTGCACTGCAAGACTCCCGGCAGACGCTCTCCCTGGCCCCCAGGGTTGCTACCTTCCCAACCTGCATCTGCCTGCACCTGCTCTCATCAAGTCACTCCTCTCATTCACCACCATGGCGTCCAAGGCCCACGACACGCAGATTGATACGGTTTTTGCAGAGGAGGTGGGCGATGGCAGCCATGAGCTCAAGAAAGGCACGCCGGAGGACCGGGCGGACATGTATCGGATGGGCAAGGTGCAGGAGTTGAATAGAGGCTTCCGCTTCATGTCCATCTTCAGCTTCTGCTGCATCCTGATGTCCACCTGGGAGGTGCAGTTTCCGTAAGCTGATGTTTTGCCTGAGAGCGTTGCACGGCGTCACTGACCATGGAGTGCAGCATTTCGCCCATCGCCCTCGTCAACGGCGGCACCGGGGGCTACGTCTGGGCCTTCTTCCTCAGCTGGATCGGCTTCCTGATCATCAACACGTCGCTTGCTGAAATGGGGTCCATGGCACCAACTACGGGTGGCCAGTATCACTGGATCTCCGAGTTTGCTCCTCGCCAGTACCAGAAGATCATGAGCTACTTGATGGGATGGATCTGTGTGCTGGGCTGGCAGGCCATGTGCGCCACCTCAGCTTACCTGGCCGGTACACAGATTCAAGCCTTGGTCGCGCTCAACTACCCCAACTACGTCCCCGAGACATGGCATGGCAGTCTGCTCACCATCGCCGTGGCAGCATACGGCGTCATCTTCAACACCTGGCTAGCCAAAAAGCTTCCTCTTGTTGAAGGTCTCGTCTTGGTCATTCACATCCTTGGCTTCTTCGGCATCCTGGTTCCGCTCTGGGTCCTCTCGCCGCGCACTGATGCGAAGGCCGTGTTTACGAGCTTCAACAATGGAGGCGGATGGAACAATATGGCGACGAGCTTCGTGGCCGGTATTTCGGCCGGTATTGGGCCGTTGCTGGGTGCGGATGCCGCCGTGCATATGGCTGAGGAACTCCAGGACGCTGCGAGAGTGGTGCCGCGGAGCATGGTGTGGACTACATTCTTCAACGGTCTTTTCGGTTGGATCATGGTCATCTCGTACTGCTTCTGTCTCGGAAGTCTTGACGTCTTGGAGTCCCCTTACGGCGCTTATATCCAAGTCTTCTGTACGTACTCGCTGCATGCTCTACCTCACTGACAGCCCTTGGGACGAACCTTACTAACCCTCCGCCCCACAGATAATTCCACAAAATCAACAGGTGCCACCTCCGCCATGGTCGTCATAATCATAGTCATGGTGATTTTCTGCAACCTAACCATGATCGCCACCGCTTCACGCCAACTCTTTGCCTTCGCTCGCGATGACGCCATCCCCTTCCACAATTGGTTTGCCCACGTCCGCCCGGGCTGGGACGTCCCTTTCAACTCCGTTATAACCACCTTCATCACCACCTCCCTGCTCTCCCTCATCGGCATCGGGTCCGCCGTTGCCCTCAACTCGATCCTCTCGTTGACTACGGTCGCCATCCTAACCAGCTACATCTGCTCCATCGGCTGCATCATCTGGCGGCGTTTGACCAACCAGCCCATGCTGCCGTCCAAGTTTGATCTCGGGAAGTGGGGACTGCCGATTAACATTGTGTCGCAGGTTTTCTTGGTCTTCTTCTTGGTCGCGACTTTCTTCCCGCCGGTGCCGAATCCGGTGCCTGAGACTATGAACTGGAGTATCGTTATTTATGGGGCTACTATACTGTTCTCGCTGGCTTATTACTTCTTTTATGGGAGGCATACGTATGCGGGTCCGGTCGAATACGTCAGGAAATTGGAATGAGGGGTTGGAAGGGATTGGAAAAGTGAATTATGTTAATCAGGAGCATCCCAAATCATTTCAGTTTGGGCTTAAAATAGGATAAATACATGAAAACGACAACGTGTTGTTACCCGGAGGCTACTAGTTCTATCTTCATGTTTTCGAAGGAGACCATGAATCGGGCCCGCGTGTCATCAATACCGAGTAGGTACCATTTATCACGGAATTGGATCCTAAATGAAGCCAAAGTGGTGAAAAATGTCGCCTTGAAGAGTGGGTGTGGAAGCGGTGTCTACACCACCCACCATACGCCACTGCTGGCCGAGACGAGGCATAACTGGTTACCGGTTCTGCTGCTCCAGGCTTCCATGGATCTCTCCAGCTCAGTCCCTGTTACCGGGGAGTCGTTGAATTGACAGGAAGTCTCCCGTCACGCTTACTAGGCATATGATCTGTCACATTCTTCGCTACTATCACTCTCCGAGTGCTTGACAAACACGGGCATGTACCCTCGTGATCCAAACACCATTCACTGAGTACACATCACGCGACAGATAAATAAACGAACTCCCTCTCCAGTTCCTGGTAAACACCATAGGCCAGAACTCACGTCCATACTCTACACACACCATCAACACGACATCCGATAGCTGGGGCCTGAATCACCATCGAGATGTGCACAACAAGAACCTACATCTGCATCATTTGCGGCCGTACCTCCAGTCGGCCACCAACCCTGTGCCCTGCCGCGGAAATCACAGGACGCGCGTGCAAAGCCGGCGTTCCAAAGAATGTCCATGAGACTGTGCAGACGACGTGTTTGGGAAAGTGTGCGGAGAAGGAAACGGAGAGGCGAGAGGAGGCTAAGAAGGGATAAAGTGGAGCTAGGTAACATGGGTGGGAGGTGAAAGCTATGCTTGACGAGTTGCAGCGAGGGGTTGCTCGTATACAGCAGGGTAGGGCTCGTGTAGTCATGAAATTGCGACGCAGTTCGCACCGAGGACGATCTCCGATGGAACTAATGATGGGGAAATTGCATGTGGTGTGCAACGGGTGTTCCTCGGCCGTTCTCATACATGACGAATCCTGGGCGTTGACATCTCACGCTCCGACGAATTATGAGTTCGAGCCAGCGACCCGGCTGAGCGGAACATGCTGAGGGGAGAACAGTAGGCGGGAGCCGCAGATGTTGAAATCTCTGGCTCTGTCCAAGCTGAACTCTTGGGTAGCGTCCGAGCGACCCTGACAGCGAGATTTGTATTTCTAGAACACAGGAGAGCGGTGCCAGAATACGACGGAGCTGTTTGAATTTTGTTTGAGGAAGCTACGTACCGACAACTACGCGGACTATATCTCACCTGCTTCTCACAAATTCGTACGAGAGCGAGCACCTTCCTAGAGAGGGGCGGCAGCACCGTCTCCCCTCATGTCGCTACCTCCGCTCCACACCATGACCCCGGCGTCGAAATGCTGACGGATAATCTGTCCTCGACCGAACAAGCCTCTACCGTATCCTCCCAATTGTTGAACGTTGTGGCCCATGTCTTTCAGCTCTTTTACGACCTGTGGATCGATACCCTCCTCAATATTGATGGTAGCATCTGTCATCCGCCCGTCTGCGCTAGGCATTCCGGCTCCAATACAAATGCGGGGCGCATCAAGAGCGGCCTGCGGGTTGAGCTTGAAGACTTCTTGGTTGAGAAGGACTTGAACGTGGCCCTGGGGTTGCATAAAGCCGCCCATGACACCGTATACGCTGTGCAGGCCCTGATCTTTGGCGTAGGTGATCAGACCGGGAATGATAGTATGATAAGGCCGCTTCCTTGGCTCTAGGACGTTCGGGTGTCCCTTTGCCAGACTGAAGTTGGCGCCACGATTTTGGAGAGTAAAGCCACAGCCTCTTGGAATAATGCCGGTTCCAAAGCCGCCATAGTTGCTGTTAATGAAGGAAATGGCGTTACCTTGCGAGTCAGAGCAGCAGAAGTAGACGGTGTCGCTCTGCAGATGCGCTGGAGAACCGTGTACGGGTGCTGAGATTGCCTTCTTCGGCCGGAATAACTTCGCGCGCTCCGCGAGGTATTCCTGAGAGATGAGCTCAGCGGAAGGTACCTTTACAACATTGGGATCCGTAACGAACCAGTGTGCATCGGCAAAGGCAATACGGAGGGCTTCGATGATAGCGTGAAGATGGGCAGTGCTGTTGTGGTCATCGTAGCCCCATTGCGATATCTTGCCTTGCTTCTCTAGCTCCTGAAGGATGCCGAGCGCCATCAACGCCACGATGCCTTGTCCGTTCGGTGGGTGCTCCCATAGTTCGATGCCACCATCGGTGCTCTCGCCAACACCTTGTCCGGTATACTTCAATGAAATAGCATCGACCGGTTCTGAGCCAGTTTCTGCGTGGTGCTTCAGATCATCGAGCGTCAAGTGGCCGCCTAGATCCGAGACAACTTTGACAAGCTGCTCGGCTACTTCGCCCTCATAGAAGCCTTTCTTGCCATGCTTAGCGAGCAGCCTAAAGGTGTGTGCTATGGTCGGGTTCTTCATGATCTCTCCGGCTTTGGGGGCCCTGCAGCCATCCTTTGCTGATGCATCTTTCTTCAGCATTTCGGCGCCATTAGGAGAGGCACGCTTGATGTCGGCCTCACTAGCAGCCCACTGGATACCGGTCAACGACTTGTCTCCGCGAAGTAGCATCGCAACTCACAAAAGCAGCAGAAAGCTCTGACACCGGAAAGCCCTTCTCAGCAAGCTCGATGGCAGGCGCAAGCACATCCTCCAAGCTGACCTTTTTGCTACCGAAACGCTCCATGCAATCGACCCAGCCTGCTGCGGCGCCCGGTACTGTCGCGGCATGCACGCTATGCATTGGAATCTGGCCGTGTTCTCCATCCGCTAGATTGAGGTCTTTGCGAATTCGCTCCAGCGTGGCATTTCGTCCCGAGCGTCCCGAGCCATTCATGGCATGCACTTTCTTCGTCTTGGCGTCGTAGAAGAGACAAAACATGTCCCCTCCGATGCCGGTCGAGCCCGGTTCCGTGACATTGATGGCGGCCGCAACGGCGACTGCCGCGTCCTGTCCGTGTTCAGCCGGGCTTCAGACCTCATGATAGATTACGTCATACTGCTGCATTTCCACCTTTTCGAAGCACCTCCAAGCCAGCGGCAGTCGCGAGAGGTTGTGTGCTAGACACAATACCTTTCGTGCTGTGTACCACAGAACGGCGACTGGGGAAGTGGAGGAACTGGGGGTCTGGATGGGGGTACACGTTGGGGCTCATGGTAGGGGCGGGGTCAACGAGGAGGCGACGAGGGGGGGTTCAGAGCAGATGGAAGAAGCGTATCAAGGGAGTTGGGATAGACGATGGCTCAATTCAATGTGTTTGCACAAGTACTACGTGGTCGCTTGGCTGGATGGACGGCTATCCCCGGCGGGCAACTCCACTGAGGGGCGATGCCGTCCCAGCTGTCGGGTGGCCGACGAGGCGAGTGGCTCCACCCGTCTCCATGACGTGTGAGGGGTCGACTGGTCGATGGCGACGACGGCGACGGCGATAGGGGAAGCAAGACGTTGGGAGGCAAGCCAGTTTGGGCAGCTGCACATGTGGGATCATTGATGCATGCATGTGCACATCAATTGATGTGTGGACAACACAGAGTCACGTGCAGCGCGTCGCGCCGAGCAGGAGCCGAAGTTCGGCAGGCGCGTCTGGCAGGTCAAATTTCCACATGCATATTTGCACGTATCAATATCACATTATCACAATATCACCTGGGCTTCCATGACCATGATTGCGACGCCGCCCTGGATCTGTCGCGTCTGTCTCTCGCGTCTCGTCCGGCAAGCGATCGGACGGCCAACACGCTTCTACGCAAACGCAACAAAGGCAGCGCCCAATTCCGTCCCACGCGCCCTCGTCGAGCGCGCGCGCACCATCGCCGCCGAACACCGGCAGTTGACCGCGCAGCTCTCCGACGGCTTCAATGCGCGCGCGGCGAAACAGGCCGGCGCGACCGCCCCCGTCGTGAGCGCGCTCCAGACGTGGGACAAGGCGAGCGAGGTGCGTTAACCTGGACCCTGGGAAGCCGTGGTGCGGCGCTGACGGAGGGCAGGCCGTCGCAGAGCTCACCGCGTTGATACACGACCCCGGCAGCGACCCCGAGCTGCGCGAGCTGGCAGCTGACGACCTCGATGCGACCAGGGCAGAGCTCGCAAATGCTTCGCATGGCCTCGTCACGGCACTCGTGCCGGTGCATCCCTTTGCCCACCTCCCTTGTCTGCTGGAGATACGACCGGGCGCGGGGGGTTCGGAAGCGGCCATCTTCGCAGGCGACCTCCTGCGCATGTACCAGTCCTTCTGCAACCGAACCGGCTTCCGCGCCACCCTCTTGAAGTACGAGAACATCAACGGCACCCAGGAGGCCGGCATACCGCTTGCCGAGGCCGTGCTGGAGATCGACCAGGAGAACGCATACAGCGTCTTTCGCTGCGAGGCTGGCGTGCACCGCGTGCAGCGGGTCCCTGCGACGGAAAAGCAAGGACGCACGCACACGAGCGCTGCCTCGGTGCATGTGCTGCCCAGTCTGAACGAGAATGCCGCGGCCGATGAGAACTACGACGACCCCGAGAGCGACTACTACATCGATCCCAAGGAGGTGAGGCTCGAGGTCATGCGAGCCAGCGGTGCCGGTGGCCAGCACGTCAACAAGACCGAATCGGCGGTACGGCTAACACATATACCCACCACCACAGCTGTGTCGATGCAAGACTCTCGGTCACAGCCCAAGAACAAAGAAAAGGCCTGGGCACTGCTGCGCGCACGAATCGCCCAGCTGCGCCGGGAGAAGCGCGACGAGGAAATGGTAGCTATGCGACGCAGCGTCGTGGGCGTCGCCAAAATGGGCCGCGGGGACAAGGTGCGTACCTACAACTGGAACCAGCAGCGAGTCACGGACCACCGAAGCGGCATCACGGTGCACCATCTGGACGACATGATGGAGGGCGGTCAGACGCTCGAACAGGTCATGGAGAGCGTTCGCAGCTGGCTGATGGAGAAGGATTTGGAAGCACTGATAGCCGACGAAGAGGCCGATACAAAGAAGTAAACCGACCCTACATTCTGCATATCGAGTCAGTTCCACAATCATGCATTCCCTATTCGATCCTGTCGATAGGACTCCCGGGAAGCCCTCTTTGTTCGCTCTCGCTCCGGGCACCACAGAACACGTGCAATAACACGCAGTGCAAGCCCTCTCAAGCACATCATCGACCAGATTGCATCTTGTATATACTCGATCGCAGCCTCCGATGGGGCTCGATCGCTTCGCACAATGCACGTGCAACATCCCCGTCAATTCTCTGTCTAGTTCTTTTCTGACGTGTTATTGATGGCTATTTTCTGAGCATTTACCGAAATTTACCGGACGATATCTGCGGCATAGTACGGCCGTTGCTCGACCTCAGCGTTTGCCGTCCTAAAGTCGAGACGACTTTTGCAGTGTGAGTTCGTAGCAAGGCAGGAATTGCCTATAGGACCGCCTGTGCTGGAGTAGGCGCTTCGTTGTGGGTCCAGGTCCGTGGCACAGGTGCTCCAAGATTGGCAATAATGAGTTGCCGGGAAATGCCTGGCCCTGAGTCGACTTCGAGACTGGCTACTGGTACCGGCTGCGAGTTCCCGTCGACGCGCAAGCAGATGGAACCGACCACACTACAGTCTTGAACTTTACGCGATGCGCCTGGTCCACAGTGGCGGTATTGATTTTCTGGTCCCGAGGCAAGGTTACCAGAACGCGGAAAGGTGGTAGAGCAACTGCCCGATACCGATCACTCACAACCGTCGGAGTTCATGCTTCATCGGCTCCGTCGAGTCAGCCATTGAAACACACCCCATCCTCGCAAGTCACCGTCTCGACCCACGCGCATTTCCCCGCATTCGAGACGGCACGCTAGTGAACTACCCCAGATTTTCGCCATTGTTAGACAAGCAACCCGCAGCCACGAAGCGTTAGTGGACGACGCGTGCGGGCATCTGGACCCCCAAGAGTGCGATGTCCGGATGTTGTGGGGTAGGACAACCACTTGATATAGATCATCGTTATGCTTCCTCCAGGGACAGAAGGTGATTCAAACCGACAATCAATTCCCTTCCTTCTCTCCTCTCCGTCTTCTTCACAATATATTTCCAACATGGCCATCGATTACGCCCATGAGAAGCAGGAAACTACATATATCGAAAATGCATAGGAATCTCCGGGTGATGCCTCTCTCAAGCTCGAAAAGGAGCGAACCTTGGAAGGCATCGATGTGAACAATACACAAGCTATCAAGGGAGACGACTCAGACGGCAAGGTCATCTGGAGCACTCGCAGCATCTTTGCGGCCGTCTTTCTTGCCGGACTCTACACCGGTATTTATGCTCATACCGTCTGCTAATCTGCTTGCTGACCTAAGTCCCAGGCTCCCAAGTCATTCTGTACTTCACTGGTGGCTCACTAAGCTTCATCGAGGATGACCTGAAGTTGTCGCGGGGTTCCGCGTGGCTACCAACGGTGAACATTCTCGCCATCGCCGCTGCGTGTCCGTATGCTGGATATCTCCAGGATCTCTTCGGTAAAAGATATATCGCCCTCTTTGGATCTCTCTGTATCTGTGTCGGCTGCGCTCTGATGGACTCTACGAAATCTTTTGGCCAAGCTTTAGCGGGCATGGCCATCTCGGGTCTCGGTGCTGCTATCGGCGAGCTGACTGGTCCTGCTGGGTAAGTCAAAGACTACATACGGTTGCGGCCATTACTGATCGATTTTTAGCCTCGCTGAAGTCGTTCCTGTTAAATACCGTGGCTACTCGCTTGCGCTTGTCACAGCATTCGTCATCCCCTTCTGCCCGTACCTCATGTACGTCGAGATGTGGTCTCATCACGATACCAAAGTTGGATGGCGATGGGGTCCCTGGGTTGCTTTGATCTACAACGGCATCATTGGTATAGGGCTGCTCTTCACTTACCATCCGGTGATGCACACTCGCGCTGAAGGGTTCTCTCGCAAAGCAATCCTGAAGCGAATCGACTACATTGGAGGAATACTCTCAATAACAGGCCTAACACTATTGTAAGTTGCCAGTCCTTTGCTTAACGCTATGGCTGACCATTCGCGACAGCCTCGTTGCTCTCCAATCCGGCGGATACACTCACTCCTGGACGTCAGCTTATGTCCTTTGTACTCTACTGATTGGCCTCCTTCTCATTTTTGCCTGGGTTGTTTACGAGTGGAAATTCGCCCGCCATCCCATGGTACCCGGCGAACTCTTCAAAGGCCAACGCATTGTCGGCCTGGGAGGAGCCGGGAGATCCTGTTGGTTGCCGTCCTTTTCATGACCGCATTCGCGGGGAGTCTCGCGTGTAGTACACCGGAGAATCCCAAGCTTACCGTTGCGCTGGGTTCGTTGGCGAGTTTTGGAGTAGGCGGCGTCTTGGTCCCGGCCGCTACTGTTGCCATGATCGTCTGCCCAGACGCACTCATCACTACCGCCGCCACACTATCCCTCTCACTCAGAACGGTTGATGGCTCTATCGGCTACTCCATCTACTATAACATCTTCGCTACGAAACTGACCCAGAAACTGCCTACGTACGTAGCCACTTATGCTCTCGCCGCCGGTCTCCCACCTTCTTCCGTCGAGCTTTTCGTAGGCACGTTCTTAACCGCACCTGAAAGCCTCGCCGAAGTACCTGGTGTGACGCCAGAGGTCATTGCCGGGGTGACTCTAGGCATGAGATGGGCTTACAGTACTAACGCAAAAGTTTCCGTACAGTTTACCCACACCACCAAAAAATATCAAAAATACACAACTTCGCGCTTACATTACTCCACTAAACCACGCCTAACTTTAACGCCGCCAGCACTATTCGAATGCCCTAAAGACGCTCTATACTAAGGATATCTATTTTATTAACCTTATCGCTAGCGCGGGCGCGTAAGAAGAAGCTAGGTCTAATAACTTGCGCTATAATTCTGCAGTGTATAGAGAACAGCATTAAGCCTCAGGTTATTATTAATAAAGTTTAATCTAGCTTATAGTACGTACTATAATACTATTAAGTACTAGAATAATTATATTAGCATTATCTCTCTGCCTTAATCTAGTATTTTAAAGAAGCTCTTACTATATAATAATAGAGTAATTCTATAATTTATCTAATAATACTTATATATTAAGTACGCTTAGCTAGTTCTCTAAGCTTATAGCTAGTAATCTATAAATAAGAACACTTATAACGCCTACCTTCGTCCCTTATTAGCATCCTACTAGAATAGGCCTGGCACGTGCCTAGTTATATAATAGCTCTTATATAGCCTTAGTATTATACTACTATAACTCTATAAGAATTTATTTTATCTCTATCTAAATTTATACCTTTACTTTTTAAGTGCCCATACCTTCCTATTATATAGTGCCTTATAATTTAAATCCTTCTATTTATTATTAGATAGTAGTTAGTTATTCTATCTAAGAAAAAACTTTCTATATATACGCGTTACGAGTTAAAAACCTTCTACCTATAAGAAGATAGTTAGTATAATATAAAACTAGACGTATACTAGTAACACGCTATTTATATTCTATATAATACCTAGTTTTAATTTTATAGAGTAATTGTCGCGTGGATCAGCGCAAGCACTTCGGCCGGATTAAGATCCGAAGCTCGGAGATACACTGATCTGAGCTTGGGAGAAACAGCCCCTAAGAGCTCAAAGCTATGTATATGTAGATCACTCCAGCTACTATCTAGACGGTAGTAGTAAAGTCAATCGATCATCTGAACGCTATTTTCTGAGTTCTTTTGCCCTCCACAGTAATTAATCTAAAAAAAAATTCTATGCCTAAAGAGTAACTAGTAGGATTAAGAAGCCCTTAGATAAAGAAAAATATACTAAGAGATACTAATTTAATTCTAATAAGCTAGAAGGCAACGTAGGCTTATATAGAATATATCTAGATAATCTTTAGAACCTAAGTAAAATATAGCTAGAGTAAATAGAAACTAGTAATATAAGAGTAACTTATAATATCGCTAGAGCTTAAGGTAAGTAACTAGCTAGGTAAGCCTTTTAGCTACCTATAGAAGTAGACTAGTTATACTAAGCTCTCTTAATAGTAGAAAATCTCTTTATAAATAAGTATAATATACCTATCTAGAAGCTCTATTCTATACTTATAATATTCTATATACTCTTTAATATATCTTTAACTATTTACCTAGGTTAATTAATTTTTATAAATGCGTTTTTAAAGTACTATACCCTTTAAGTAAGCTATACTAATCTTAAAAGAATTAAAAAGGCTTAGACTAAATTTAATATAGCCTAAACTTAATTTAGATCTAATTTAATAACGTTCTACTCTATACTCTTATATAATATGGTAGAACTTACGTAGAAAAGCCTTCTTAACCTTAGGCTTAAATAAGAGACCTTCTATCTCTTAGTAAGTAGAGTGCTAAATTAATAAAGTATAAATATACTTTACTATTAACTTTACTACTATTAATAGCACTAAATATACTATATAGGTAGTTATATTTATTACGTATTAAGTATATAAAGACCTTCTAACTAGGGCTATTAAGAGCTAGAAGATTACTAACTAGGTAAAACTATAGGCTAAACTAAAAGACCTTACTAAAGATTCTATTCTTAAAAAGTTTAATAATTACTATTAATTCTAGGTAGCTAAGTAGAGAGTAGAGAACTTATTTAATATATACTTTAACTACTTTATAGCGTATAAGATAGTACTAGAACAGCCTATACTTAAAGATAATATAATAAAAATATCCTTTATTTAAAGTAAATATCTAGAACCTCTTTATTATAAAATATAGCGTAAAGGCTAACTTAAGAATATAAAGAAGTAGTTCTAGTTTAAATAAGTAATCTAAGATGTAGAGACTACTATATAGACTATTACCTCTTTAGATAATATCTAATAGAAACCTAGCTTAAGCTAAAGTTCTACTTATAAGAGACTAGGCTTTATAACGTTAGTTTCTAACTTTAACTAGAAGAAATAAGACTAATAACCTTTATAATTATAGTAATTATAGTTAATGCTATAGATACTAATAGTATAGCCTTTAATTAAACTTCTAATATAGAAGACTACTATAAGAAATACTAGAAGAAATATAACTATAGTAATAGTAATAAGTTCTTAAAAACTACTACTAACTTATTATAAAAAAGACTCTAGTAGTAAATATAGCTAATATACTACTAGAGTAAGATAAGTATAGTAATTTAAATTAGGTAGTAGTAGACGTATAAGTTTATTACTCTACTATCTTCTTAGCTATATTCTAAGCCCTTTTTAATATAGGCTTAGACTTAAATATTATTAAAAAGAACTTTATACAATAGTAGAACCTTTTTTAGGCTACTCTAAGAATTAGACCTAATACCTATTAGGTTTTAGGTACGCCTCTATACCTAGGTAAACTATATATAGTAACTACTACTACGTATAACGCTAAAGGTATTAAATAAACTATTAGGCTACTAGTATTCTAGGTAAGTTCTATATAAGGTTATAACCTTATACTTAGTTAGCTATAGCTATATAAGGCAGACCCTTATATTAATATATAAAATAAGTTATTTATATAGTAGCTTAAAGATTTAAATAGTAAATAATTTTAGTTTAAAGCTAAGCTCTTAGGCATACTATAGAACCTTTAGCTAGAAGAAGAAGTATATATACTCTTTCTAGATAGGCTCTATATACATTCTATAATAGTAATAGAGTACTAGTTTCTCTTAAATTTTAACTAAATAGTTAAGATTTCTCTACTTTATTCTAAACTAATATTCTAACTAACTATAGCTAGAGGTAGTAATAAGGTTTAGAATATATTATATTTTTATAATTAAGAACTCTTTTAGTTAAAGAATTAGATGCTATAGTTACGTAATTACCTAGCTTAGTATATAAAAGAATATCTAGAACTAAAGTAGCTACTAAAGGCTATAGTCTTAATAGTAGTATACTATAATAAGAACGTAATAAGTACGCCTTTAGTTCTTATAGCAAAGACTAATTAATTACTACGTGTAATATTTAGGTAGATATAAGACGTTATATATAGAATAGAAATATAAATAGGTGCGAAGTAGAAATAATTAGAGGGTAGTCTATGCTTAGGTACGTAAACTAGCTAGTAGATAGGGTAAAGTTTAGAGAATAGTTCTAGGCATACTATTAATAGTATAAATAGGACTTAGTAGTATTAGGGGATCTAGAGAGAATATTATAATAGTATCCCCCCTCTTATTCTCTCCTAAATTACACGTTAGAGTGTTAGGCTACTAGGTATTAGTTTATTTAGGTATTAGGTATAGAAACGCTTAACTACTTCTATCTCTTCTAAGAACTTAGCTAGCTCCTATAATAACTTATTATAGCTAGTCTATTAGGTTAGGTATTCTTTAGTTTATCTCCTCTTATTATAGCGGATTTTCTTAACGCTCTAAATAATAAACTCTAGTTTATTATTAATTATAATAGGTTTAGGTAGTAAGTTTTATTAACTAGTAAGGTAATTAAACTCTAGCGTAGCTAGTTAGATTTATAAGATATAAAATACTAGATATATCTTTATACTACTAGGTAGGTTTAATTAGTAAGTATAGAATAAGACTATTTTAGCTACTAGAAATAGGCTAAGGTTCTTTTAGTCTAGCTTCTTTAACTATTAGTTAGTTTAAATATTTTAGGCATTAAGCTATACTTAGTTACTTACTTTATATATTAGAGTAGGTATTTACGTTTAATTTACGTATTCTTACTATATAGCTTACGTCTATAATAACTCTTCGCATATAAACTTAATTATATTACGTATCTTCTTAATTATCTTATTTACGTTAGCTACTTATAGTGCCTAATAGGCTAGGCAAACTATATTTTTAAGAAGTTAAAACCTATTTAAAGGTATTATCTATAGTTTATAAGAAATAGAGAAATTTATATAAATTTAGAGGTTATATTATTAGCTTTAAACTATACTATTAGTAGCTATTATACCTAGTTATCTTATTAGTAGTTTATAAATACTTAGAGGACTTATTCTATTATACCGTTTACGTTCTTAGTTTATTAATTACTCTTAGGGTAGAAAGTAGTAGAGAGTTAGGCTTAAATCTTTAGTTATTTATATAGTTTATTATAGAAGGTAGAGATAAACTATATTTCTTAATTAGATACTATAGTATTAGGCAGGCTATAATAAACCTATATATATTAGAGGAATAGTTCTGCTATTACAGGAGCTATTATTAACGCGTAAGAGATTATATATTAGTACTTTAATAGTCTATTAACTACTACTATAATATTTATATAGCCTTTAGATTTAGGTAAGTTAATAATAAAGTTAATAAAGATGTCTTGCTATCGTCGTTTAGATATAGGCAACGGTTTTAAGAAGCTATAGTACTTCTTATATAAAGCCTTCGCCCTATAATAGGTATAGTAGTAGGTAATAAATTATTAGATAGTATTAAATATACGCGGCTAGTAATACTTATGCTAAAGAATATTAAGAGTCTTTCCTCTACTAGGATAGCTACTAATAGGAGACTTATATATAAATTAGAGTAACTTAATTCTTAGTTTATTAGAGTTAGAAATTACTAATTAGTCTTAGTAGTATAATCTACTATTTTAGCCTTTACACTTACTTAGAGTAACTAGTTTAAACTATTAGGCGCCTTCTTAAAGTAACTTTAGTATATCTTAAATAAACCTATTATTAGCATATTTATTATTAATAATATTCGTTATTAAGTAATCTATCTTAGTTAGGTTTATTATTAAGGCTCTTAGAGATATTACCCTAGGAAGCTCTAAAGAATTAGAGAATAGTTTAGGCCTTAATAGTATCTAGTTTCTAGCTTATTAGGCTTTATCTTACGTAGAGACGTCTTAAGAGTATTATATTAGAGTATTAGGCTTCTCTCTCTTCTTTCTAGAATAGTAGGTTATTATAAAGTTAAATTTAGAGAGGTATTTAGACTATTAGGCTTATTAGTAGCTTAGCTGCTTTATTATTATAAAGTACTACAAGTTCTTTTAGTTACTTAGTACCTTAATTAGAAAGGCAGCTCTTTTAAGTTTAAGTCTCTATTACTTAAAGTATTAGATAATTATAAGTAATTCTTTATTATTAATCTTATAGTTACTCTTAGTAAGGTTTATACGCTTTAAGAAGTACGTAATAGGCTAGGTTACACTATTAGCGTTAGTCTAAGATATAACGCCTACTACTACGTAGTTAGAGGCGTCTACTTTTATAATTATTAGAAGTTCTAGGTTAAAGTATTAGAGAATAAAAGCCTTAGTAAACGCTTTCTTTAGTATATTAAAAGCTTCCTAATAGGTTAGGTTAAACTAGAATTAGG
>MU005571.1:550580-582413 GCA_010405425.1 Lentithecium fluviatile CBS 122367
ATTTAAACCTTAAAATTACTAGCAGCTAGCCTATTTACCTTTATATAGAAGAAGAATAGAGAACTATAACTATGCATAGATTATTAGCGACTTAACGCGATAACTATTAAAAACTAATATCTATTACCTAATGCAGCTAAGCTAAGAGACAGACTTACGAAAGCTACTATCTTTACTTTACTAGATCTCTAAGATAGCTACTACCTTATATAGATAAAGGAAGGAGAAGAATAAAAGACAGTATTCTAGTTAAGACACGAACTTTATAAATACCTAGTTATACCCTTTAGACTTACTAATACACTAGTAACATTCTAAGCGCTTATTAATAACGTACTGCGAGAATACCTTAACATATTTGTTATCGCCTATATAAATAACATTCTTATCTTCTCTAAGCATAATAAGGATTACTAAAACTATATTAAGGCGGTACTTAGCGCGCTAGATAAGGTAAACCTACGTCTAAAACTAAAGAAATATAAGTTCTACGTATAAGAACTTAAGTACTTAAGTTTCGTTATAAACGCATAAGGCATTAAAATAAGTCCTAATAAAATTAAAGCTATATAGACATAGCTACGGCTAAGGACAGTAAAGCATATCTAAGAGTTCCTAGGATTCTATAGATTTAATTAACAGTTTATTAAAAAATACGCAGCAGTTACTACACCCCTAACAGAACTTATAAAAAAGAATATACTATTCGCATAGGGAGACGAACAGGAAAAGGCCTTTTAGCTCCTATAAATAGCATGTATTACGCTACTAGTACTTATTAACTTCTAAAGTAATAAGCTACTATAGATTAAGACAGACGTAAGCAACTAAGCACTTAGAGCTTACGCGAAATAAGAAAGAAATAAAAAATAGCACCTAATAGCTTACTATTTAAGGAAGCTTACGGATGCGGAAACATAATATAACATCTATAATAAGAAACTATTTATAATTATTAAGGCACTTAAACACTAGCAAATTTACGCATATAGCTGTTCTAATCTTACTATCTTTACTAATTATAAGAACCTCCTAAGGTTTATAATAATAAAGAATCTTACGCTAAGATAAGTAAGATAGTCTAAAGTACTTAGATAGTATAAGTTTAAGATCGTATATACACCTAAAAAAGAAAACGGACGCGCTAATGCACTAAGCTAATAAAGTAACTTAGCTAAAGATAAAATAATTACACGCGCTACTATCCTAGTATAAAATAAAGACAGATTACTTAGCCTATTATAAGAACTTAATGCACTTCTTATAATAGGATAAGAAGTACCTAAAGAATAATAAGAATAAGTTATTAGATAACATTATAACAACCTAATATACAGACACCCTAGCATTATAAGAACTATAAAACTTATCTAGCGTAACTACTAATTTAAAGGAATAAAGTAAAAGGTTAAAAACTATATTTAAAAATGCGCAGACTGCTAAAAGAATAAACACAGCACTTACGCACTATACAGAGAAATGCAAGCTATCTAGATTCTAGAAGAACCCTAGACTAATATCTCTATAGACTTTATTACTAGACTACTAAGTTCTAAGAACCTAGTAACTAACATATTATATAATGTAATACTAGTAATCGTTAATTAATTTACGAAGTACGCAGAAATAATTTTATTCTATAATACCTACACGGTAAGATAACTTAGATTTATAATCCTAGACTAACTAGTTAGGCACTACAGAATACTAAAGATAATTATTAGTAATTAAGATAAGTTATTTACATCTAACTATTAGACAACATTAATAGCAATTATTAGAATAAAACAAAAACTATTAACGGCCTATTATCTACAAATAGATAGACAAACTAAACGAATAAATAGAACTATAAAAACCTACCTAAAGATATATAGTAATAAACTATAAAACAATTAGGTATTACTGCTACTAATAGCTTAATTAGTATATAATAATAAAAAATTAGAAGTAATAGGACGAACACCGTTCTATGCGAACTATAGAAGACATCTATATCTCTTTAAAAGAACCCTACTAATAAAAGTATAAACTAAAACAGCGGTTAACAACGCTAAAGACATATACAAAGCACACAAAGAAATAAAGAAAAATATATAAAAGGTATAATAAAAAAGCATTTAGTATAATAACTAAAAATAAAAAATAGCGCACCTTAGCTAAAGAAGGAGGATAAAGCATATCTGCTTATAAAAAATCTTCGCATAACACAACTAAGCAAGGGACTGGACTACGTAAAAGTTAAACTGTTTTTAGTTCTTAAACAAATTAGCCTAGTAAATTATAAACTTTAACTTCTAAGTAATACGAAGGTTTACCTAGTATTCTATGTATTTACCCTAGAACTAGCAGACCCTAGGACACTATTACAAATAACGTTCTACTATTAGAAGGATAAAGATAATAAGTATAAAGTTAAAGCATTACGTAGGTACTACGAAGTAGACTAATAGAACTTCTAAGATAGTAACTTCTACTAGAAATAGCTAGTAAAGTAGAAAGGTTATCCTAAGTTAAAAAATATATAGGAACCTAAAGCTAACCTATAAAACTATTAGTAACTACTTAAAGAAGTAAGACTAAGGTTTAATACCTACTACTACACAGGATAAACGCAACTATAAAGCTAGAATAAAAAATAGATAAAGGTAACGCACCCTAGGAAGGTCCTAAGGATAAACTAGTATCTATAACGTTATAGCCTACTACTGCGTTGTCTAGAGCTAATAGAGTAGACTACATTATTAGCGAAAACTTTATACTAATAGAAGTAGCTAGACAGTCCGCCTTAACGTTTACTACCTTACCCTTAGCCTTAAGCTCTAACGTAAGACATACGGCCTTCTTTATAGCACGCTTCTTAGCCTACGCTAGAATCTTCTTATTCTGTAATAACTAGGATATTACCTCTGCTAACAGCTTCTTATTTACATTTACCTTTGCTTAATATTCCTCTCTAGTCTAATTAAGTAATAACTAAGACATGTTAATGTACAGCTTTCCTACGCGAACGTACTTAGCACACTTTAAATAAGAATTTAGTATAATATAGCAACTTAAGTTTTTAGAAAAATACCTATTATAAGGAACGTTAGCAATAGTGTTAGCAGAAAGGATTTTATAAAAGAGATAGAGTTAACGTTTATAAGAATTAGAAGATATAATAACTGTAGGACACTTATAAGGTAGGTAGAGTAAACTGCTTATAAACTAACCCTACAGAGTGTTAGGTAATTAAGGACAATTATATAAAGGAGAGGGATAATGTTATAACTAGTAGGTTAAACAAGTAATAGGAATAATAATTAGTTACGTACCTAGACGCTAACAGAAGGTACTAAGATATAAATACTAATTATTATTATATTACGTAATTAATAGCCGCGCTAAGGACTAGCGATAGCTTTAGTAGGAACTATCGCAACTATTAATAGTCCCGTAACTAACTATTAACACTAGAGCTATGTGTATATAGGAATAGCAGGAACCCCTATAGTTCCTAGTATGTTTAACTTAGTTAATAATCTATTATTTAAATTCTATTAAGCATTATTAATTTAATAGTTTTACAACTTTAATACTAACTATCCCGTTACTTACTTACGTAATTAACAGCCTCCTCCCTATCGTCGCTCCTGCCTAAGAACCAACTTACCCTTATAGGATTAGCTACCTCGTAGGGACGTAACAATATCCTTTATATTCTTTAAGTACTTCTACTCTATAATTATTCTAACTTTATTAGGGTCTATCTAGATTCCTTTAGTAGAGATTATATATCCTAGGTATATAACTTTAGTCTTATAAAACTTATATTTATCTATATTAAGTTATAGGCTAGCTTCTTCTAACGCCTTAAGTACTAATTAGACGTACTTCTTATATTTAGCTAAGGAATTACTATAGACTAGTAAATTATTAATAAAGGCTATATAGAGGATATTAAGGTATAGTTAGAGCACATTATTTATAAAATACTAAAACGTATTTAGGGCGTTGCTAAGCTAAATAGCATTACTAAGTATTTAAACAGACTATATTAGGTTTAGAAGGTAGTTAACTATTTATCTCCTTTAGCTATCTATAGCTTATTAAAGGCAGTAATAATATTAAACATTATATAGAACCTAGCCTTACTTAACTAACTTAGGGTTTCTTATAGTAAGCGGATTAGGTACTAGTTCTTAATTATTAGAGCGTTAAGCGCTTAGTATAGAGAGGTAACATAAAAAAAAAGTGTTCTTTTATTTACGCTTTTTTAAAAGCTTATAACTATTTAACTAGAATAGCTATAGAGGTAAGAAATATATTATTATAAAGAAAACGTTTAGTTCTTTCTAGCTATTAACGTGTCGAATCATTTATTTAGCTAGATTACTTATCCGGCCACCTTACTAAAATCGCGACGCGTCTTCTTATAACACTCGCAATGCCGCCTACGCAGAACACTTAGCAGCTTTAAAAAGAAGGTAGACTAGCTCTTTTAAAGCAGGCCTTTTAAACTAGCTAAAAATTAAGCTAGCGAAGGGTAGCTAAACTGTATAGTATTCCTTAGTTAACCCTCTAAGGCCGCGTTAATAGCTCCCTCCTATAAGCTGCTACTAACGCATAGAAACGAAAGCTACACCCTATTAAAGAGTAGTCCCTTATTTAGTAGATCCTAGACCTTAACTAATAAGGATTTCCGCCCTAGATTATTAACGTATAATAAATAGTAGATAATTTACTTGCCGCGCGCGGCTAGAACTCTCCCCTCTAGTTAGTTAGCTAGAAATAGGTGTCCCGCTTTATTAACTACTAGGCAGAGCTCTAGATAAAGTAGAATAGAAAATTCTACTCACAGCGCGTAAAATTAGAGAAGCTAGTCGCAATCTACGCGTAGTTTAAGCTTATAGAGAAGACACGTTAGTTATACAGCATTCTTAACATAGATATCTATAACTTTAATAAGACTAGCTTTATAATAGGTATTACTAGGACGTTAAAAGTTATTATAAGCTCTAAGATAGTTAGCTAGGCAGTAACTATATAGCTAGGCAATCGCAAGTAGGTAATAATAATTAAGAGGATTAACGCGGCTAGCTAGTCTATCCTACCCTTTATAATTCTACTAGAAAAGCTCTACTAAGCTAGCTAGTATTAAGGCCTCCTACCTAACTAGACTATTACTATTAGTAATAACAGCTAGATAACTAATAAGCTTAGCCTTAAGTAGGTAAAGCACTTCTACTAATATATAGAGTCTTATATAATAGGGGCCTACTAACTACTTATTCTTAATAGCTATAGTAGCTACGTAACGCCTAAGTTTAACTAGTACTATACAGATAATAAGATTATTACGCTCTATATACTACTATATATATCGCACCTCCTCTAGCTGCTTAACGTTAGCTGCTTCTCGCCTCTTAAGCGCGCGTATAGTTATTAGGTGTCTAAGCTTACGTAATAACACGTTTTCTATATTAATAAGCAGGACTTCCTATAGATATATCTAGGTATTAGAGAGATAGTCCTTTTAGAGTAGAATATCTAGGCTAGCTTCTAGATAATAGGGCTAGTCCTAGCCTATCTAAAACGCGTTCTATTATTACTAATAGTAGTTAGAACGCCGTCTCTGCTAAGGACGGCAGCTAACGCTAAGGTTACATAGATAGTAAAGACGCTATATACTACTACTTAGCTAGAGCAGTAGGCTTAACTTATCTAGGACTACCTTAGTTATTAATTTTAGAGCCCTACTATCTAGGCTATCCGCTAGCTTATTAAAGGTTATTAACTTATAATAAATTTAGTAATAATCCTTATAAAGGAGAATAGAAAGCTTTAATAGGCTTATTAGCGCTAGCAGCGTAAGGGGCAGCAGCGCTAATAGTATATAGCCTATAAAGAAGCTCTATAAGTAGAGGAAGGTTAATTACTTACTATAGAGGCTAAAAGGGTGCTCTAGCAGGTAGAGTAGGTAGGGCAGCTAAGTTAGCCTTAAGCACTACTAACCTGCAGCAAGTGCTATAAATAAGGCTATAAAAGGACTTAGTATACTACTTAATACCGCGCATTAAATAGATCTATATTCTGTATTTTTTATTGCGTAGTTGTAGAGCTATTATAAGAAGACGCGTCGCGATTTTAGTAGGGTGGCTGGATGAGTAATCTAGCCGGATGAGTAATCTAACACGTTATATTAGAAAGAGCTTAGTAATACTATGTAACGAGAAAGAGTAAATAGTATAAAGTCTATTTTTTTACTAAAACTTTAGTTAAGTAAATCTTTTTATTTTACGTATATAATTTCTTTATTTTTATATATAGTATAGTCTATATATATATCTATCTATAGAGAAAGTTATATAACTAGTTATCTAGTAAACTTTATTTTTATAAACTAAAGTATAAAATTAAAATTTTAAAATCGCTTATAACTTTATAACTATAAGGGCTATTTATATAAAAGTTATATATCTAATATCTAGAAACTTAGCTCTATAAGATAATAAAATTAATAAGAGCTTAGTAAACTATATAAAAATATTCTATTTTTTAGTTTTTAATAAATTTCTATCTATTATACCTCTAGATTCTAAGTTTATTTAAATATCTAAAGCTTACTAATAAAATTACGTAATCTTAAATTTAGTATATATTTTTTAACTTATTATTTAATTATTTTAATAATTTTTTTCCCTATAGCTTATATAAGCTATATTACGTAATAGTATTACTAATCTAATAGTATAACTAAGTATCTCTCTAAATATAGAAACCTAGATCTCTATTCTCTTAAAATGGAAGCGAAACTCTTGAATTTTAAAAATTAAGTCACTTTTCTTCTATAGGCTAAAATCTCTATTTCTACTATTTCTACTACTTTAAATAAACCTAAAGTTTCTATTCTTAATGCTATAAATTGAATTAATAGAAAAAATAAAGAATTTAAACTAGAAAGAGTTAGTAAAGGAAGAATAGAAAAGCTATCTTCTAAAGAAAAAAGAGTTATTAATAGAGACTTAACTAGAAGTCCTAAAAAGGTTAATAAAAGATTACTAATAGAAAATAACCTTTCTATTAGTAAGAGATCGTTACAAAGGTTTTTAAAGAAAGAAGAATATACTTTAAAGAGAAGTTCTAAAAAACCTTATTTAAATAAAGAAAAAGCTAGAAAGAGGTTATTATGTTGTAAGGAACAAGAGAAAAATCTAAAAAATATAGCTTTTAATAAAGTTATATTTTCAGATAAGTTAGTAATAGAAAGGAGGCATGGAGCTAGAGCTGAAAATTATAGAAAAAAGGGAAATCAGAAGGCGAAAAAAGAAATTACTTCTTCCTCTACTACTAGTACGTTTTTCTAACTTTTTTTTTCTAAAATATACTGGAAATAGTATATTATTTTTCTATTATTTTAGTTTTTTTATAACTAGCTTACTAATATAAATATTAGGTAGAGATATTACTATCCAAGTTTAGGGCTCTATTTAGATAGGAGGAAGAAGTAATTTAGTCTTTATTAAAGACCCTATAAATACTACTAGTAATACTAGTAGTAAATATATAAGAAAGGTTTTAATACCTATAGTTAAACCTTCTATAAGAAGAGGTAAGTTAATATTCTTATTCTTTTAATCTTTTTCTTTAAATATCTTAATAACTAAATAAGTTATTTAAATTCTAATTTAACTAAACAAAGGAACAGATTTTTCTCTATCTAGAGTGGAAATTTTAACAAGATAACTCACGAATCCACCGACCTAAAATTACAGAAGCTTGGTTTAAAAGAAATAAAATATCTCTTTTTCCTCACCCCCCCTATAGTCCTGATTTAAATCCTATTGAAAATATATGGTCTATACTTAAAGATAGACTAAATAAAAGAAATAGGAAAGATCTAGGCGAGGGGACTAGCTAAGAAAGTATAGAGGCCTTTAAAAGAGCTATTTTAGAAGAGTGGAATAATATACCTTAAGAGGTTATAGATAATAGTATATTATCTATGCTAAGACGATACCGAGCGGTTATAGAAGCTAAGGGCTGGTATACTAAGTATTAAAGCTTAGTAATAATATATTTATATTAAAAAAGTCTTATTTTTTACTATCTAATATCTCTTAGAATTTTGCTAGTAAACCTACTATAATTTTTTTTCTATATATAGATATTAGACTATGTTATACTACATATAGAAATAAAGAAATTCTATATGTTAAAAAAAAGTTATATAGAACTAAATTTTAAAAAATAATAAGTCTAAGATCTTTATCTATATCTCGTTAAATGCTATTACTAAGCTCTTACTAATAAATTAGTAAAAAGGTACTAGAGATTCTCTTTCTAACGGTGTATTTTTTATTCTTATAGCTTTTCTAGTTATATAGTTATAAGCTTTAAAAAAAGCTTAAAAAAAAGAACCCTTTTTTTTTATGTTACCCCCTGTAATTAACGTAAAAGCGCAGACTTTTACCTAGCTTCTTTATAAAGATAACTAGGGAGGCTATAGGTAATAAGCTAGCTTAAATAAACTCTTTTAATAGGTAGTTATTAAGGTACTTCTATAGCACTTTTAGTTTATTCTAGAATATACTATATAGATGTTAGGGCCGGTAGCCTAGACTAGGGTTAGGTAATCCTTCTCTTATAAGCTGCCTTAAATCGTTTCCCTGCGGGGTAGCGATTCGTCTCGTCTACACACAAATGCTACCATTTACCCTTCTATGTAATAATACACTCCTTACGCTGCCTTATAGGTTACTATTCTAATATTTAAATTACTCTTTCCTTATAGGTAGTTTAAAGAGGTAATGTTATTATATACTATCTTATTAACGTTTATACTTAGTTAATTTTAACACAGTTAGCGTAAGAGTACGTAGCTAATACTAACCTAAGATAGAAGAATTCTTTCTATCTATAAGGTTAGCTATCTTATCTATAATAGCTAACTAAGTTAGTAATAATCCTGTTAGTAATAACGCGGGCCCTATAAATAATAATTAAGATAAAGCTAGCTATACTACTAGCGACTAAGCTAACTTAGCCTAAATTAGTAATACTCTACCTAAATAGGGCCTAAGTAAATAACTTATAAATAAGACTAGAAAGTAACTAGAAGTTTTATAAAAATAGAAGTAATAAAAGCTTAATAAGCTTAAACTTAAGAAGTTAGAATAATAGTAAGTAAGATTTAAGGCAAAAGATTACACTATACTTCTTCTAGCAACCTAAGTATCCTTAGTAAACTAATTAGTAACTACTTTATTAATAAGCGGCCTTTCCTA
This sequence comes from Lentithecium fluviatile CBS 122367, assembly GCA_010405425.1. Taxonomy (NCBI): domain Eukaryota; kingdom Fungi; phylum Ascomycota; class Dothideomycetes; order Pleosporales; family Lentitheciaceae; genus Lentithecium; species Lentithecium fluviatile. The sequence continues at coordinate 559,850 of MU005571.1, forward strand.
CCTAAAGGATCCTTATAGGTTTATAAAAAGAGACTAAAGGGACTATAACCTCTAGGTTATAGATTATAAGGGCTACTTTATTAATAACTCCTACTATTTTATAATAGAGGCCTAGAAGGCCTAATTTAGCGCTAGATATATCTCTAAGAAGCTTAAGACCTCCTAGAGGATAGAATAGTAGTAATAGCAGTCTTTAGACCCCTTATAGAATATTACTTAGGACTAATTATTAAAGAAGATATTAGAGTCTCTAGGTAGTAGACTAGAGTAAAAATAAAGGGCTATAGAGTTTCTAAAGGTATACTAGCAGTGCCTAACTTAGTCTTCTATTAATCTTTTAAATTATATGCGTCCCCTATAGGAAGAGGTAGGCTTTACTAATAAGTTAACTTAGGCCCTAGAGTTCTTTAACTACCTTTTAGAGTAGGTAAGAGATAACCTATATCTTTAGAACTCTAATAAGTGCTTAAGCGTTTATAATATAAAGAAGGCTACTAACGTTAGCTAGTATTGCTATTAAAGTAAGTATAGTAAGGCTAAGGTAAATATTAAGAGGAAGTAGTAGAAGAAATAACTAGAGAGTAGTAGAGGAATAGTAACCTTCCTAAAAAAACTAAAGTAGGGTAGAACCTACTAATCTCTACTAAAATAGAGCGCTAAGCTATAAACTAAGACTAACTAATTTAAAGTAGTATATTTCTACTATAAGAAGCCTAGTTATATTTAACCTAAGTGTAAGGCCTATAAAATAGCCTATATAGTAGAAAAGAAAGGCTTAGAAAAAGGTAGTTGCTAAAGAAGGTAATTACTACCCTTCTAGCCTATATTAACCTAGTAAAAGAGACGCCTCCTAAAGATCTTAGAAGACTATATAATACGCTTTACCTAAAGCCTATAAGATTACTAATAGCCTAGGTAACTATTAAGTCTAAGGATCTTAAAATACTTATTAACCTAGAGGCCTAGTTAAATCTCCTATTAGCTATAATAGTAAAGGAGTTAGAACTAATAGTAGAACTATTAACTAATCTACTTATAGATATAGCTAATAGGTCTATAATAATAGTCTATAGCACTATAGTAGCTAATTTAGACCTAAAAGATATATATAGGCGCGTTAAAACGCACCGCGTAGCGTTTATAGTTATAGACCTTAAACGCTACCTAATATATTTAGGTATACTGTAGATTAATACGTTTAATTCTAAGTTAAACTTTACCTATTAGATAATATAGTATTAGGAAATACTAGACTAAGAGGCTAGTTAGTACTATAAGGTTATAATAGAGTTAGCTAAAGAATTTAATTAAATAGTATAAAGTCCTTATTTAGATATCTACGCTATAATTATATATAATTTAGCCTATAGTAGCGCTACTCTAGCTAATCTTAGATAATAGCCTAAACGCTACGCTAATTATGCGGACGTAGAGTTAAAAGAGTCTACTAAGAAACTTACAGACTATAGGCCTTATAATCTTACTATTAACCTAAAGCCTAGAATAGCTTCCTCTTACTAACCTCTCTATAACCTCTTAGCGGCTAAGTTAAAGCTACTAAGAGAATATATAGATAAGTATTTAGTAAGAGGTTAAATTAGACGCTTAAAGTTACTAGCTAGAGCCCCTATTCTCTTTATAAAGACAAAAGATAGCTTACTACAGCTTTATATAAACTATTAAAGTCTAAATAAGGTTACTATAAAGAATTATAGTCCCTTACTATTAATTTAGAAGTTATTAAAGTAACTTACCTAGGCTAAGTAGTTTACTAAACTTAATTTACAAGAAGCGTACTATAGAGTTTAAATTTAGAACGGTAATAAGTAGAAGACGGCCTTTTATATACGTTATAGGTACTTTAAATATACTATAATACCTTTTAAGCTTATAAATGCCCTAGCTATATTTTAGTTCTATATTAACTATATCCTAGCGGGATTAGTTAATGTTACGTATATTATATACCTTAATAATATTTTAATCTTCTCTAATACTAAGAAAGAGCATAAGGTCTACGTTTAGAATATATTATAGAGGTTACGCGAAGTAAAACTATTCTATAACCTAAAGAAGTATAAGTAGTATACTTAGTTAACTAAGTACTTAAAGTACTTTATTACTCTAGAAGGAATCTCTATAAATCCTAATAGAATTAAGATAATTTAGAAGTAGCTAATACCTTATACTGTGCGTAATATTCGCGTCTTTATTAGCTTTATAAACTACTATTAATAATTTATTAATAGGTTTAGCTAAAAGGCGCTTTTTTTTACTAAATTAATAAAAAAAGCGCTAAATGCTGCCTAGGCTAGGTAAGCTATAAGAAGGAAGGAGAGCCTTCTACTAGATATTAGCCTAGAGGGTAGGAAGGCTTAGAAAGAGCTTAAGGTAGCCTTTCTAGATATCCCTATTCTTGCGCATTTTAAGTGTAAAAGGAAGACTAGAGTAGAAGTTAATACTTCTAGTAGTATAATAGCTAGCATTTTAAGCTAGTTATTACTAAATAAGAATAGGAAGCTAGAGTAGAGGCTAATTAACTTCTACTTAAGAAAGCTAGTTATAGTAGAGTATAATTATAATACATATAATTAAGAGCTTCTTATAATAGTTAAAAGCCTAAACTACTAGTAACATTACCTTAAACGTTAGCTCTTTAAAGTCCTAATAGACTACTATACCCTTAAATAGTTTATAGAGACTAAGAGCCTAAATAATAGGTTAGTTAGGTTCTACTTAACGTTATCTAAGTTTAACTTTATTATTACGTACTATTCTAGGCTAATAAATCTAGCTAACGGTCCCTTACGCTAGCTTAACTATATAGCTAAGGCAAAGGCGCCTATAAGAAAGTAGAATAAGGATTTTATTAAGCCTATAAAGAGCTTAATAAGCTATACCTTCTAGAAGGAGACAGTAATAGTAAACGCTGTAACTCGCTTAGCTATAGCTAAGAAAGGTAAGCTACTACTAGCTAGGGCTACTTACTATTTAAATTACTAGAGAGTAGTACGTAAAATAACTATAGTAATTAAAAGGAGTTAGATAAGCTCCTCTATAGAAGATCTAAATACTAACGTTAATAATAATAACCTAGTAAATTAAATAGATATTAAGCTAGAGTCTAATAACAACTCTAGCTCTAATAGTAATAAATAGGGTAAGGATAAGAATTTCTCTACCTAAAAGCGCTAAAAGGGTCTAAAGACTCTTACTACGCCTAAAAAATAGACTACTATAATATAAGAATGCTATAATACTCTATTAGCTAGGTACTTTAGTATAGCTAGAACGTTAGTAAAGCTTCGTTATAAATATACCTAGAAGAGAATACCCTAGGCTATTAAGAATTATATATATAACTATACGCCCTATAATAAAGTAGTAGCTTACTGCTATAAGCCCTATAGGTTATTATAGCCCCTACCTATTCTAACTAAGCTATAGAAGAACGTTATAATAGATTTTATTACTAAATTACTTCTAAGTAAGTTTAGAGAGATAGTTTATAATGTAATCCTAGTAATTATAGATAGGTTCTCTAAAATAGCCTATTATATTCTAGTAAAGGACGATTAGGATAGAATTAATTTAGCCTAGGCCTAGATCTAAGAGGTTTTTTAGCTCTATAGCACTCTAGCTACTATACTATTAGATAGGGGTCCTATTATAAACTTAAAGTTATAGGACTTATTTAATTATTACCTAAATTTAAGATAGGTACTTACGTTTGCTTTCTACCTATAGATAGATAGTTAGACTAAGTAATAGAACTAGACGCTTAAATAGTACTTATAATGCTATTATTATATTAAATAAGATAACTAGGCGCTATAGGTATTACTAGTAGAGTTTACGTATAATAATAGCGTATACTTAACTATAAGGGAGACTTTCTTTAAGGTCTGCTATAGATTTACCCTCTAGGGCGCAGACTAGCCTACTTTACTACTAGGCGATAGAGAGTTACCTACTAGGATATTAATAGCTATAAAGCTAATTAAGATTTGCGCTAAATGCGCTAGAAAGATTAATCTACTAATAAATACTAAAAGTAGCTCTAGAATAAGAAGCGCTTACTTCTTAAGTTAAAAAAAGGAGATAAAGTATACGTCTCTAGCTGCTATATTAGAATATTTTATCTAAAAAAGAAGCTAGACTAGAAGTACCTAGGACTAGGTATTATAGTAGAGAAGATTAGCTAAATAGCCTATAGAGTAGACCTTTCTAAGTTAAAAAATATCTACCCTATTTTTTACGCCTCTTTATTAGAACCCTTTAAGCCTATAGGCTTCTTACCGCACCTACTAGGACTAGTAAAAGATATACTTTAACTAGTAAAAAATAACGTCTATAAGATTAATAAAATACTTAATAGGGAGTTATAAGATAATAGGTTATACTATTACCTTATCTCTTAGAAGGGTTATCTCCTAGAAGAGAACTCTTAGAAACCTAGTATCTATATTAGCGGCACTACTCTTTAAACGTACTATAAAGAGTATAATATTTCCTCTAAGCGCTATGTTGCGCTAGAAGGGCCTAAAAAGCTATATAAAAGAAGAGGCAACTGCTAGGTTATTAGTCTAAAGAAGAAAGATAATTAGTAGATAATTTTCTACTATATAATAATTATTAATATACCTTCTACTATTCTTACCTTAAATTTTTCCTTAAGAATTTTTCCTTTAAGTTAAACAGACTTAGAGTTTTATCTCTAGGTTTATAAGAGTAGTATTTTAATAGTATTAATAAAGAAAAACCTATATCTATTATAATTTAGACTAAATTAGTATAAGAGTAAGGTTTAGAGACTAGAATAAATTTCTTTAGTTAGATAACTATAGTATTAGCGCTATTCTAGAGTATTATAACTAACTCTATTAGTTCTATACTAGAAACGCTCCCCTACACTAGACTAACGCTAAAGGTAACCTATATAGAGTTATAAGAACTAATATCTACTAAACTATACTAAACTACGCTAAACTACGCTAACGCCTACTATTCTTTATATAAAATTCCTATTATAATACCTCTTATAGACCTTATTCTTAAGTCTACTCTACTTATTTATAACCCTTCTACTCTAGGGAAGGTTAAATTTTTTCTAATAATACGTTTTAAACTTCTTATTATATAAGCCTATAACGTACGCATTAAAAATAGCTAAACCCTTCTACTAGTAAGAGGGTAGAGTAGTTAGAGATACGCTCTTAGTAGCATATTAACGCGTATTATAGTAATAAGAGAATAGCTTAGTAAATCTTAGAACCTTTTTACGCTTTCTAGAGTTAGAAGTTAACCTAAAGAGCTAGGTAACTTACCTCTTCTACTTTTTACGCTTAGCTACCTTAAGGTTAGTCTTTCTAACGCTATATAGTTTACCTAGTTACTATATAGCCCTATTAGTACTAAACTCTACTAAAAGGCGCTAAAAGCGTACTTATAGATTTCTTTTAAGGTAAATTCTTATTATCCTTCTTAAAGTCCTACTTTCTTAGGGCAGCCTTAAACCTTTTATAACTATTAAAGTAGACGCTACTCTAAGCATACTAATTCTTAATCTTTAAAGCCCTATTATACCCTATTAGCACTTTCTTAGTATACTAGTTATTAAATAAGTCCCTTTAGAATATTAGTAAGTAGAAGTAGCTAAAATAGGCTAAAATAGGTAATACGTACTTAACCTACGTATAAATAAGCTTATATAGTTTCTTAGTAGTATTATTAGCCTCTTACTACTTCTTATTAATATAGTTAAGTATAATAGCCTTAGGATTAAAGGTTTTAGGGTCTAAGAGCTCTATAGATATTATTAGAGGGCGACTAGCCTTCGCCTCTTACTAGTTAAACGTAGATAAGTTCTAGAAGTTAAATATAGAGTGCCTTGTAGTATATTTATCTAAGGCAGTCTAATAGACGTTTATCTTTATTAAATAGTTTCTACTTAATAACTTATATAACCGCACGGCCTTATTATACTTCTTAAGGGCGAGCTTAATAACTTCTATCTTAGAAGAAGATATTACTACTAGAAATAAGCCCTTAAGATTCTCTAGACCTAAAATTATACTTAATAGTAGCTAGAAAAGTTAAAATATACTAAAATAAGCTAAAAAATGCTATAATAGACTTACCGCTAAATAGGGGGCCTAATTATTAAGGTATTAGAGATATATTTAGAATAGCACCTTCTTATAGATAGTACTAAGCTAAAGGTAATTACCTCTAGTAAACTTATACTACTCTCCTATACTTAGAACGCTATACTTAGCTATAGCCTTAATATAGCCCTAATAGGGTAGAGTAGAACGCTTTCTAGACTTCTTAGTTACCTTAATATAAAATTCGTTTATAGTCTTGCTACTAGATATAATAGAAGTAATAGTAGATTCTTTAGAAGGAGAATAGGCTAAATAGGAGTAGAAAGTAACTAGAAATAGTAATAAGGGTCTACTTAATCTAGTTAGTACTATTCTACGCTAAAACGTGCTAAATTTCTCTTCTTTATACTTTCTACCTAGAACGTACTTACCTACTAGTTAATATAGTAGGAGTAAAAGAAAGAAAGGAGAAAGGTAACTTAGTAACTAATACCTAGTATAGGCTTACTAAAAAGCCTACCTGCAGAGTTAGATAATACTACTAGGTAACTATAAAAGTAGTAGTAAAAATAAGGGTAAAGGTAAGAGAGAAAGTAAAGGTAAAGTAAAGGTAGATAATAAAAGCTCCGCTATACACTTATACTAGGTCTCTAGATAGATAAAAAAGCGCTATTTTAGGCTAGAATAAACTAAGTAATCTACCTCTAGCCTCTTAGGTTAAGAGGCCCTAGAAGGGGAGATAATATTAGGGCTAATAGCCTAGACTAGAGTTAGGTAATCCTTCTCTTATAAGCTGCCTTAAATTATTTCCCTGCGGGGTAGCAATTCGTCTTATCTATACATAAATACTACTATTTACCCTTCTATGCAACAATACACTCCTTGCGCTGCCTTATAGGTTACTATCCTAATAATAGAGGTCTATATCCTAGTTATTTACTAGGTATTAGTTTAATCTTATAGTTATATAATTATCTCTTAGGTAGCTTATTAGCTTCTTTTTAAGAGAATATATATAATAGGTTATAATACTTATAAGGTACCTTTATCTTTAAGTTAGTATACTTTCTTTCTTCTAAGGCCTTATTTATATTAGCTATAAAGATAGTAAAGATCTTATAGTTTAGTTATTAGAATAGAGTTATTAGAGGTGCTACTTTAATATAGTAGAGGTTATATATAAAATACAACCTTCTTTAAGTTATTTTCTATTAAATCTAGTTAGATGTAGTTTGTAGGTAAGTAGTTTTAGTTAAAGATTTAATTAGCACGATAAATCTTAATTTATATATTCTATACTATTAGCTCTTAAGTTAATAAGGGCTTAGACTATAGTAGTAAGTCTACCCTATCTTAATAAGATAGATATATTAATTTAATACTTCTAATTCTCTATTAGAGAGGCAGTCTAAAGGTTAGTAGAGATCTAATATAATATAGGTTCTAAAGAGTAACTTAACTCTAAAATAAGCCTTTTTATAAGTCTCTATAGCTATAGCTTTAGTAGAAACGTTAGAAAGGGCTATAAAGTAAGATATTTAAGCTAGAGGAGTAGTAGAGTAGGTAGAAGTAAAAACACTATTACTTTAGATATAAAAAAGAAGAACTAAATAGTTATAGAAGATATAGCTATATTTACTATACTTAAAATATAGTCTCTTCTCTTTATAGTACTTACGCTCCTTTAATATAGTAGGTATATAGCTTAAGTTTAATTCTATTATATTAGAGTTCTTATAAGAGGGCGAGAAGCGTTAAGAGGTAGTTAGAGTAAAGTAGTAGGCTAGAAGGTACCTTAGATTATTATTATATAGAGTAATTAGATTAGTATAATTATTTAGAAATAAGAGAATTAGAATACTAACTATTACTTAGTAAAGGTTATCTAATAGAAAATAGTAGAGCTAGTTAATCTAGGCGCTCTTACTTAGGTTTATATTAGTAATTAGGCAGCGAAAGTTAGTAAAGTAGAAAAGGAAACTTTTATTTTCTTACTTTAGGTTATCTAGTTAGCTCTAGATAGTTAGTTTATAGTTTAGGTTACTATAAGTAGCCTAAAGGAACTTTATAAGTTATTCTATAGTATAAATATTCTTTTCTATTAATAGGTTAATAAGAGTAGTAGAGTTATATTTAAGTTAGAAGTAAGCGTAGATTAATTACGCTTCTTTATTAAAGAATTAGTTAGAGTTTTCTTTAAGCTTATATTAGAGCTTAGTTAGAAAGAATAGTAGCAGGTTAGGGAGCTTCTTAGATTATATATTTAAGGTAGCTTAGGTTATTAGGGGCGTCTACTAAGAGAGAGATAAGCTAGTTCTAGACTTTTAGGTAGTTATAGGCGCTAGTTAAACCTTAGCCTCTACTATAGCTTTAGGTAGGGAAGAGGCTAATTATTTAATAATAGCTAAATATTCTTTAAATTCTTATTAGAGGGTAGCTATATTATTATAGTATTAGGTCTCTTACTAGGTAAGAGTCTACTATAACGCTTTATTACTAGCTTTAATTACCTTACTACTAGCTTAAATAAACGCTAGTTTAGTAAGAATCTATTATATTAGATCCGCGTTAGTTGCTATAACAGCTAAGAGGGAGGAGAGACACAACGTAATATTATAAGAATATAATAAGTAGGCCTTTAGTTCTTACAGCAAAGACTAATTAATTACTACGTATAATATCTAGGCAGATATAAGACGTTATATATAGAATAGAAATATAAATAGGTACGAAGCAGAAATACTTAGATGGTGGTCTGTGCTTAGGTGCGCGAACTAGCTAGTAAATAGAGTAAAGTTTAGAGAATAGTTCTAGGCGTACTATTAATAGTACAAATAGGACTTAGCAGTGTTAGAGAATCTAGGGAGGATACTATAATATATACTTAGTAATAAAAGCATCTCTATATAGAGTTATAGTTACCTCTATTAGGCTATAATAAAGTTCTACTTCCTAACCTTATTCTAAAATAAAGCGAATGCTAATATAGATAAGCTAGATTCTAAAAAAATAGTATTAATTCTATCTTACGTTTATAATAAAATATATTATTTTAATAAGTAACTAGTAGATAAGATTACCTCTAATATAGAGTATAATTACGCTATTAAATTAGAAAAATAGTAAGACGCTACTAAATCTCCTAATTTATAACCTTTCTAGAAAAGACCTAGATATTCTATAGAAGTACCTTAACTCTTTCCTTAAGAAGAGGTAGATCTAGCCTAGTAAGTCTCTAGCTAGGACCTCTATACTTTTTATATCTAAGGTAAATAGCATACTTTAACTATATATTAATTACTAGAGGATAAATTAAGCTATAATTAAGAATTATTAATTAATACCTGTCGCGTGGATTAGCGCAAGCACTTCGGCCAGATTAATTAAGATCCGAAGCTTAGAGATACACTAATCTAAGCTTAGAAGAAACAGCTCCTAAGAGCTTAAAGCTATGTATATGTAGATTACTCTAGCTACTATCTAGACAGTAGTAGTAAAGTTAATTAATTATCTAAACGCTATTTTCTAAGTTCTTTTACCCTCTATAGTTATAAGCCTAGAGCTTTAAGAATATAGGTAGTTCTTCCTGCGCGCTTAATAAGCTAGATAGTAGTATTAAGGTAATTTATACTACTTAAACCCCTCTATTTATAAGCGCTAAGCGCTTCTTTCTTTATCCCTTTAAATATAGTGCTGTGCGCCCTAAGCTTCTATAATATCTAACGCTCTTCCCGCTAGCTAACCTATACTTAAGGATAGCAGCTCTTAGCCACTCTAGTATATATAGTTATAATTCTATACGCTTAGTAAAAATATATAAACTAAGATTAACCCTAACGCTAAAGAAGCTGCTAACTACCTTTTTAAAGCTCTAACGCTCCTAACGCATACTACTAGGCAAGACATAAAGTATTAGAATAAGCTTAGTAAGTATAGAGTAAAGGCGAGTAACTAGGCATTAGACGCTGCTTATATATAATTACTATAGAACTAAGTAAATATTATAGTAACGCTAGAGATCTTAGCAGTAGTAATAATAAAGCTTATTATAAATAATAAATTAACGCTCTAGGCACTTATTAAGGCACTAAAGGAGAATCTTATACCTACTAAGATAAGCACGCTTAACACTATTTAAGTAGAGTATAAGGCGCATCTTAAAAAGGCAAAGCACGGTATAATAACTCTAGAAGCTTAGCTCTAATAATAGTAATTCCTATATCTACGCGTAAAGACTTATAAAATTAGTAACGTAGAAGGGACGCTTATAGTATAAGACTTTTTAGACGCTTTTACTTCTAAGATTACACTAGACTAAGCTTAAAGTATATATTAGAAGCTTATATAAGATAGCGTCCTTAGTAACCTACTTTTTACGCTTAATTAGATCTCTAAAATATTTAGATCTATGCTTTAGGAACATGCTCTCCGCGCTAGTAATAAGAACCCTAGAATCTTTATAACGCTAGCGGGGCAATCTAATATATAAAGTAGAAGCCTAAACGCGCAGAGTAATATTAAGATAAAGCTCTATTTATACTAAGAGTATAATAAGAAGTACCTCTAGATCTTCTCTAAATATCGCACGCTTACCGCAGCTCTTAAAGGCAGAATAATAATTATAGAAGAAGCCTATTAAGTAATTCTTACGCAACTTATAACGCCTTAATTTAAGAACGTACGCGTAGATCTTATAAGGCGCGGTATTATAATTCCTGCGCTAAGTAACGCTAAGCTTATTAAAGAATCTACCTAGGTAGACTACTTAGAAAGTATATAAGCTACGCTAATTAATCCTATACTCTTAATAAACCTAAAGGTCTATTTTACTATAGATTTTAACGCTTACCTACTCTCTTAAAGTATAATTCTTAATAATAAAGTAGTAAGACACCTAGTAAATAGTAAGGAACTACTTATTCTAAGATCTTTTAAGAAGGCTTAGAGAGTGTAGTGTGTTAAAGCTAGAACTTAATCTTTCCTAATCTTAGAGGTAGGCACTTATACGCTTAAAGGCATACTTAATAGCGCATAAGAAGAAGGAACAAAAGATCTAACACTTATAAATATAGTTATTATAAAGAGGTTTTATCTTAATATTATCTTAGAAGCTCTTCTTAGAGATAAAGAAGTATAGTACTTAGAATTAGACTACTCTCTTCGCGTTAGAAGTGTAAACGTAAGTACTATACTAGCTACTCTATAGCGTAAGTATAACCTTACATTCTTTAAATATAAACTCTTATCTTTCTATTCTACTATTATAAGCGTGGTGCTAGGTCGCAGCTTATAGTAATTATACCTATAAAGTAACTCTAAGTAACTTTAGTATATACGCGTAGAACACCTTAGCTTAGCGGCTTTAAAAGAGCTTATAATAAGAGCTAGGGAAGTCTGTATTAAAGAAACGCTATAAGCTAAGTATAAGTAATGCGTAACTACGTATACTTTCTAAGTAATCTCTAGAAGGCTACGTAAAGAATTACTACGCCTCTACTAGAGAATATAGTAAGATCTCTTTAATATGCTACTTAGGCGTAGAAGAGAGCTTTAGATTATAGTAATTAAAGATACCTATAGTAGTAAGCTCTATATATACTACCTCTAAAGTAAAATACTTAATAAGATTATATAAGTCTTTAAGAACTTTAAGAGCTTTCTTAATACCTGCTATAAGCTTAAGATCTATAAGATTATATAAGATAATAACGTTACTACGCTCCCCTAAAAAGGAAAGTTACAATATAAGCTTTAGGTAGAAAAATAAGGAATTAAGATTAAGCCTACGCTTATATATACTTATAAGCTAAATAAAGAAGCTAAGTAAGCGGGGTAAGAAATTATTACTAAGTCTATTAAAATAAGAATTAGCGTAAATCTACCTATAAAGCTTTAGCTAGAGGTTATTAAGAGCGTAGCATAGCTCTATAATATAAGCCCCTCTAGCGCGTATAAGTTTAAGAGCCTAAGTAAGGTACTTAACTTATAGTTCTACTAATACTTTTAGTAGTATAAGCTAGAGCTGCCTAGAAGGGTTATTATAGATCTACGTTCTAATTAGAGCGGCATTTACGCATATAGCTACTAAGCGTACCTACTTAATAGAGAACGCGCAGTAGGGCGTAAGAGAAGAGGCTTTAAGGTCTTACTACGTGTATATATTAGGTATCTTATAGAATATTAAGCCTCTAATATCTACTAAATATAGGTTCCGCAGCTTAATTAAATAATAACTATAAGAAATATTACTTTTAATAAGACGCTCTTCTATTAATAAGGGGAAGACGTAATAATCCTAAAAACTAAGGCTCTTAAGATTATTATATTACTTTATAAGTAAGGTAAGGTCTGTAATACTAGAGAAGCACTTAAACTTCTTAATAGGGCTAAGCTATAGAGACTATAAGTAAATTAGCAGCCCTCTAAGCGTAAGCTAGGAGGTGTTAAATCCTAAGAGTATAACTTACTAGAGGGCTAGTCTAGTAATTAAAGCTTAAAGGTAATAATAACTACGTAGGCAGCTAGCTTAGCTAGTAAGCTATTAGAGAACTACGTAGAGTAAAATAAGCTTATAGATCTCTTTACTCTAGAGCCTACTCTATAATAAGATCTATTAGAGGGTAATAAGAAGATTAACCTAGAATATCTAAAAAGGACTAAGTAAACTAGCAGCTCTTAGGAAGTATACTCTCCTAAAGAAGTAAGCCTACTAGACTTATATAGCCGCGCTAGCTAATACGCTAAGAGATTAGCTAGTGCCTCTTAAACTAGTCTATTAACTTCTATAAAACTAGATAAAGTATAGAAACTACCCCCTAAGCGCGCGTATAATAAGAAGGTCTATAGACCCCCTACGCGCGCGAGCTAGAGGCTTAGATAAGACAATCTAGATAATCTAGAAGCGTTTAGAGGTAGTATAGGAATTTATACGCTCTCTAGGCTATATAATATACTTCTAGAGCGTAGTAAGCTTCTATAAATAGTATTTCCTAGAGTAGATAACACTCTAGGAAGTAAGGAGTATAGTATATTATATATAGTTATTACTACTACGCTACTCCTACTAGAGAAGTATATGCCTTTATATATAGGAGCTTATATATACTATAATAAGCTTCTACTTTTACCTACTAAGTAGAAATCTCTCTATATATATCTATATAAAGCTCTCTTCTAATAAGCTGCGCAGAAGGAGGTTAATACCTTACTTAAGAAAGGAACTTAGAAGGAAATTAATTACTAAAACGCGAAGTAGAAGCTACTTCTACTTAAATAGGTATTTATATATAAGCTTAACTAAGATAGTTACTTTAATAAGTATAAAGTACGTATCTACGTATAAGAAGATCTCTAAACTAAGAATATGCTTTAGTTAACCTATACTATAACGCTTATAGTATAGTCCTTCTATATAGCTATTATAATTATAGCTTAATTTAACCTAGAGATCTTATAACTTAACGTTATAAGCGCGTTTCTTAACGCGCGGCGTAATAAGTAGCTAGAAGTTATATATAAGCTGCTAGACAGCTATATAAAGAAAGGGAAGTGTGTCCTACTTCTATAAGCTCTATATAAGATGCGCGATTCGCTAGTACTATAGTATAAAGAGTTCTTAAGTACGCTTCTAGAGCTTAGCCTTACGCCTTCTATAGAAGAACTCTACTTATTCTTTAATTATAAGCGTTAAATCCTTATTTTATTCTACGTTAATAATATACTCGCATTATATTACTACTATAATTAGCTACACGCTTAGGCACTAATTAAAGGAATTAAGGTAGTATATAATATAGAAGACTAGGGCCCTACAGAATAGTTCTTAGGCGTTTATCTTATTAAAGATAGAGTAGCTAGAACTATTACCCTTATACATAACACGTATATTAATAAAATTACAAAAAAGTTTAACCTTATAGAGAGTGCGCTCTTTCCTAGCACCCCTCTCCTAAGTAAGAAGCTTATTAAGAATATTAAATTAGCTTTAAAGTAAGAGATTAAATGCTACTAAGAGCGTATTAGATTAATACTATATATAGTAATTATGCTATAGCCTAATATAGCATTTGCAGCATTATAGTTATTACACTTTCTTACTAATCTAAGCGCAAAGCACTTTAAAGTAGCTAATTAGGTAATTCTATTCTTCTTCTATATATAATATTATAGTATTTAATACAGTAACTATTATAGCGTATAGCTAATAATATATAAAGACGCTTCTTTTATAGATAATCTAGAGACTAGATAATTATCCTATAGGTATATTATATAACTCTTTAGAGGCCTAATTATATAGAAAGTAGCTTATTAGTATATAGTAACTACCTCTATAATAGAAGCTAAGCTACTTACCCTAGAGTAAGTTACTAAGAAATTATTAGCTCTAAAACGCCTCTTTATAAAGCTTACTCTTAATCTTAGAGTTACGTAGAAGATCTTCTATAATAATTAATAAATAATTTATCTTATAGTAGGAGAGAATAAGAGAATTATAATGCAGCTACGCTATATTAATATTTAGAACATATAGTTATAATAGGAGCACGCTAAAGGAACCTTTTAAGTATAATATCTTAAGATAAGTAATATGCTAGCAGACAGGCTTACTAAACACCTCTCTAAATAATAATTCTAGAGCTTTACTAAGCTTCTAAACTTAGTAGATATATATAGTAGAATTAATAAGTATAGAAAGTTATAAAAACATAGTATTATTACTACAACTTTTATTATAAAAGAGAGGAGCATAAAAAAAAAAAAAAACTCTTAGATAATAAGCAGATTAACGAGCTTACCTAACAGTGCCTTAATGCGCTGGCAGCGCACTAAGATACTGTTAGGGAGCTTGCGCTTCTTCTTCTCTTTCTCCTCCTCCTCTTCCTCCTCCTCTTCCTTCTCCTCTTTCTCTTCCTTCTTCTCTTCCTCTTCCTCCTCCTTGCGCTCTAGGGGGTTCTTAAGGAGCTTATAAATAACTATATAGAGGCAGTTAGCCTCTATATAGTTATTTACTATAATTACTATAAGTAGGCAGGTAGCGTAGGGGGTAGCAGCAGGTAGGAGTAAAAGGTATAAGTGCCTAGAGGCACAGCGCTAGCAGCGCGCGCCGCCTCTAGCGGCGTTCTAGTACTTACTATTAGAGCGCCCTAAGAGCGCACTCCTTATATAGCCTAGATAGGGCTGCGCTTAGAGAGCGCCTAAAGCACCCTACTAAGAGGCTAGGGGCGTAGAGGTTAGCAGCTATAAGAGGGCTAGAGAGGAGGTACACTAGGGCAATAGGAATAGTAGGCATAGAGATAAGTAGTAAGAGTAGCCGCGGGGGTAGGAGCTAGCTAGAGGAAGGTTAATAGAGGTAGAGACACGCGCAGCTATAGCGGCGGCGTAGGAGACTTAGGTAGCAGCGGCAGTACTGCGTAACTATATAGTAGCGGCAGCTTAGGCGCGGGCGCAGGCGCGAGCAGCGCGTGCGTAGGTAGAGCGCTAGGCTTTAGTCTAAGTAAAACGTTAGTAATAGATTATAAAAATAGCAGCTATAACGCGCAACGTAAGCTTTAAAATATAAATTAAGAAAAGATAGTATAAAAAAGAGCTTAGGAGCAGGTATATATATAAGGGCTATATTATATATTTACTAAAAAGAAAAAGGTATTATAAAGTAGGTTAATAGTATATATCTTAAGCGCGCGCGCTACTAATACTTACTAAGCTACTCTTACTTAGTAAGCAAGCGCTACCTTTACCTCTAATTAAGCTTATAGCGTCTACTAAAGCCTACTTTACTTACGATTACGCTTATACGCTTATTAGGCAGGCGCTAGGCTACGCGCCTAGCGCCTAGGGGGTGTGTTACGTAAATTAGCGTAAGCACTTTAGCTAGATTAATTAAGATCTAAAGCTTAGAAATATACTAATCTAAGCTTAGAAGAAACAGCTCCTAAGAGCTTAAAGCTATATATATATAGATTACTCTAGCTACTATCTAGATAGTAGTAGTAAAGTTAATTAATTATCTAAACGCTATTTTCTAAGTTCTTTTGCCCTTCACAATACCCTTAGTAAGTAAGATGCTAGATTACCTCTTCTACTTAAAGGTATTATAAAGCTTAACCTCTGTAACGCCTACTATAGGCTCTATATTAAAAAGAGGGATAAGTAGAAGACAGCTTTTAAAACGCGCTATAGCTATTTTAAATATCTTATTATTCTATTTAGTTTTATAAATGCTCTAGTAACCTTTTAACTATATATTTAAAAGGCGCTAGGAGGCTTAATTAACCAGATGTACGTTATCTATCTAGATAACATTCTTATATACTCTAAGAATAAAGTAGTTTATAAATAGCATATGTATAAAGTTTTAAAGAGGCTATATAAATAAGATCTTTTTTATAAAGCCTTAAAATACGCTTTTTTAATAAAATATATATAGTTCTTAAGTTTTATTATTACTCTAGAAGGTGTAGTAATAGACTCTATTTATATATAAACTATTTAAGAGTAGCTAGAGCCTAAGGGCTACTAGAATATCTAGTAATTTCTAGAGTTTATAAACTCTTACTAAAGATTTATCTATAGATACTTTAATATTATTTACCTACTCTTAGATTATTTAGTTACTGCATAGGCTCTGCCTACGCTCTAAGTAACCTCTAGTACTAGTAAAGTAGGCCTAAAGTCTAATAAGAAATTAAGTAATAGGCTAACTAAATAGTATAAGCTCTAGATGTGTTCTAATAAAGTATATAATACCCTCTAGAATATTTAAGAGCGCTTTATAAAGACTTCTATTTTATAATATTTTAATCTATATAAACTAGTAATATTTATTACTAACGCCTCTAAGTTTATAATAGTAGAAATACTTTTATAACTCTAAGACATCTCTATTATAATAGAGAAGTATTAGAACCTAGTAGCATTCTATAGCTAGAAATTTATAGGTCTAATAATATAGTAGAATACTTATAATAAAGAGCTATTTATAATTATAGAGTGCTTTAAGTAGTAGTAATACTACCTTAAAGTATACTCTAGATATAGTTCGCGTACTATCTAACTATAATA
The DNA here is from genome assembly GCA_010405425.1 of Lentithecium fluviatile CBS 122367. Lineage (NCBI taxonomy): Eukaryota > Fungi > Ascomycota > Dothideomycetes > Pleosporales > Lentitheciaceae > Lentithecium > Lentithecium fluviatile. The sequence goes on from MU005571.1 coordinate 577,021, forward strand.
ACTTAAAGTAATTTATAACTATAAGAAAACTCTTCTCTAAGTAAGTATACTAGATAAAAGAGTTAGCTTATTTTAACTTTAAGATTAAATATAAGCTAGGTGCTAAGAATTTAGCTAACGCGCCTTTATAATAATCTAATTACTTTATAGGATTTTAGCTTAGTAAGGGTAAGATAATCTATAATATAATACTACCTACTCTATAAAATAAGCTTAGAGTATAGATACTTTAGAAGCCTATAGCTTTATATGCTAATAGTGTAAGGGGCGGAACCCTAAGGGCAAATTACTATATAGAATACAAATGAATTTAATAGGGAACTAGCTACGAAGCTTATATAGAGATATTTTTTAAAAGAGGAGAGGCGAGTTCCTTTAAAGCGTACTTCTACTTTCAAGGAGCTACTAAGGCTAAAGGCTAAGAAATTATATAGGCCTTATCTATTATAATCCCCCTCCTATCCTAGACAGCGTAAAGCTAAGAGGTAGTTAAAGGTCCCTTATTACTTCTAGAGCTAAGGTAGCTTACGTGTATAGCGTATATAGGGCTATTTCTTAAGAAGTAGGTTTTATCTATTACGCTGTTTCTTACCTTAAGGCATATTCTAAAGAGGTATCCTACTTAAAGGGGGCCTGCATCTATTAGGGTGGCAATTAGTAGGGCGTTTCTATAGGTAAGATAGTATAGAAGTTACGCTCCGCCGTAATTATCCTTTACCTAACGTTTTATTATTTACTTTCTTATAATTATAGACGGGCGTAGTCTATACTCTTCTTTACCTCTACTTTTATTTACTAGCAGAGGTACTGCCTTTCTATATAAATATAACGCCCCTCGCCCTCTTTCTCCTTCTTCCTTACCTTCTCTTCTTATATTCTTTATTGCGCCTTTTGCTCCTGCGCTCCTATCTACTACACGCTTTCTTCCTAAACCTTCTCTACTTATTCCTCTAGACGTCCTACTCTGCATCTACTATATCTAGCCCGCCGCATTATTATAGCGCGGTTTCCTTCCTACCTATCCCTCCCCTATTTTTTATTAAGAAGCGTAAGGCTAATGCTACTCTAGAGATTCTTAAGACTGCTATAAAGAATCTATTTAGCTCTAACTACCTATTTTACTATAGTAGCTTCTTAATTCTAAAGCGTACGCAGCGTAATATAGACTATTCCCTAGTTATAGAAGTTAAGAAATTTAATACTAACCTTAAGAATCTTTCTCTAATAAGTCCTTTCTTTCTATTATCTTTAAGGCTTATTACTAAGATATTTCTTAAACCTTCTCTTAGTAGAGCATTAACTGTAGCGTAAAAAATAAGACTTAAGCTTAGAATATTTTCTTCTATACTAGCTATACTTATATTAGTAACCCTTTTAAATAGGAGCTTTATTAAATCCTTAAGAGTATTTATATTAACTATCTCTTAAACCTATACTAAGATAGTTCTTATTATTACTAGCTAGAGAAGTCTAGTAATAAGTTCTATAAGCTATATAAGAAAGCTTGCTATTCTTACCTTACCCTTAATAAGTACTTTCTTTTTAAGTATAATATAGAGCTTTATAATCTAATCTATAGTATTTTATAATATTAGTTTAGTAAGTTAGTTAATAAGATAGATCTCTAGTCTCTTTAATTTAGTATTTCTAACCTAGCTACAGGGATTCGCCTTAACTATAATATTAAGTATTATAAGGGTAAGGCTAGAAAGGCTACTTAGCTAAATAAATCTAAGCCTAGTTTTAGTACTAATAAGATAGTAGTTATCCTTAAGAATATTATAACGAAAGTTATTACTATTAAGAATATTATTACTACTCTTAAGATAAATTCCTCCTCTTTATCTCTTTTAGCGCTTATTAATATTCTATAAGATAATATCTAGGCTACCTTTTCCTCTACTACTATTAAGCTTAAGGAAGCTACTACTTACCTTAAAACTCTCTAAGACTTTACGCTTCTCTAGAATAGTTTTAATTAGAATAGTAATTCTATTTAGAAGAAGAGTAATTTAGAGAAGGTAGGCCTTAAGAAAGTTAGTAAGAAGCCTAAAGATTTAGTTAAGTAGTTTAGTTAGTTATTCTACTATTATAGTAGGAGTATCTAGGCTTTTCTAGTTAGCTTTCTTTATTTCTAGCTTAGTCTAGTTATATATCTCTTATGTTTAGAATGCTTCTATAAAATAAACTATTAATAGTATAGCTAACTTCTTTCTTATCTAAGTAATATTCTAGTAGAGAAAGTATTTAGTCTTCTTTACGTTACCTATCTTATTTTTCTACTTAACTTTTATTTCCTATCTATTCTTCTCTTCTATGGACTCCTTTCTTTATTTCTAAGTTTATATTAAATATAATTAGTGCTTCTTTCCTTAGCTCTACTTTCTAAAATAACGTCCTAGAAGGACTTTATACGCTGCCTAGGCCTATTCCTAGCTCTTATTCTAAGCTTATACTTCTTTAGTAACTATAAGTTTCTCCTTATATAGAGAAGAACCTTAATTAAAATCCTTAGGCTTAAGATCTAATTAACTCTACCTCTAGAGGAAAGCTTTCTATACTATTCTTTTCTTTTCCTTAAACTAGCTACTATCCTATCTGCACCCCTTCTTAACTACTCTCTACTTTCTATAAGGGGTTACTGCATGCCCCCCTCTAAAACCTTAGAGAAAGAGAACTATCTTCTTCTCTATAAGTGCTACTAAAGGCTTCCTATCTATTTAGGGCGATAGTATTTACTACGTCTATAAGAGGTTACTATAATATATTAGCATACTCTTTTTATTTTACTTTAAAGAATTTTTTATAGCTATAACTTCTTCTTTATAGCTACTCTACGATAATTTCTTTAACCTCCTATTCTTCCTACCCCTCTACTATAATTATAGAGGGCTGCTAGTTATCTACCCTTTAGCTTAGAAGGTATTTATTAGAGGCTAGGTAAAGCTAATCTACGTAGAAGACTAGGTAGATCTCTAGGAGGGGGTTTAGCTTAACGTTATAAGGAGATATTACCTCTATTACCTAGAACTTAGTATTTTTCTAATCTAGTTTTTTACTAGAGTAGAGATTAGAAATTTACTTACTATACTATAGCTATACCTTATTACTAACTCTTAAAAGTAATGCTTTCTACCTCTTTTAGTTTACTTAGCGCTCTTACTCTTATTAAGCTACTACTATACTAAATTAGACGAACTCTAAAGTAAAGTAGAACTTACTTACTAAGGCTTTAGCTAATTACTTTAGATTCTAAGCTAATTAGCAGTAGTTTAATACTACTTTCTTTCTTTAGAGTTATAATAGGTTAACGTAGTAACTATACTAAAGAAAGAAGAGGCTAAGCCCTATAGAGATAGCGTCTCTCTCTTTTATTATAATCTAGGCTACTAGGCACTATTCTGCCTAGTCTATTTAGTTCTAGTTATAGAACTAGTAGAGGAAGGTCTCTATTACGCTATTTATTCTTTCTATAGAGCTATTAGTTTTAGGGTAAAAGGTAGTAGAAAGGCGTTACTTAACCCCTAATTTATTATAAAGATACGCCTAAAACTCCTCTATAAATTAGCTACCTCTATTAGAGATAATAGTATCTAGAAGCTAATAATTTAAGGCTATATCTTATATAAAGGCTGTAGCTATAGTTTCTACCTTAAGGTTAGATAGAAGGATAAGCACTACGTTCTTACTTAGTCTATTAGTAATAACTATAAGGTTTCTTATCCTCTTACTTAGGGGTAACCTAGTAATAAAATCTATAAAGATCTTCTTCTAGATTTAGTCTAGAAGAGGTAGAGAGTAGAGAAGGCCTTACTTTAGTTTTCTCTAAGGCTAAGTTCTCTTACATATATTATAGTTTTAGAGGTAGGTATAGATAGTACTTAATATTCTTAGCTAGAAGAAATTCTAGGCAAGTATCTTATAGGTAATTTTACAGCCTAAATGCTTTATTATAAAGAAGTTATATATAGTAGAGATAAGGCAGATACGTAAGGGCTCTAAGTTTAGTACCTGTCTCCTCTTCTAGTATGTTAGTTCTTTTAAATTACTTATTATATACTTAGCTAAGAAGACCTTTAGCTATAAACTTAGAGAAAACTTCCTAGTACCCTTCTTTAGTAACTCTACTACTATTTAGTATATATTATCCTCTCTATAGGCAGTAGTCTAGAGAAAACCTAAGTCTAGGCTTTCTAGTTTACTAGTACGCAGGGGTTCTTCTTTAAGCTTAGGCTAGTAAGAGGGTAAGGCCTAGGCTACTAATACTCTTATTACTAGTGCTAAGAATATATAGAGGCTAGCAGTGCCTTTGCCTTAGCGCTTAGGGCTTATAGGCTTAAGTAATTAGAAGTAGCGTAAACGTATCCTCTTATTAGAGAAGTCTCGAGGTATATCCTATTTCTTCCTAGATAAAGCGTTAGCTTTTCTATTAGCTTTTTCTAAATAGTATTCTAAAGTTATATTAATATAACTAAGTAAGTTAGACTAATAGATATAATATATACTAAGCTAGTAGGCTGCTATAAAGTATTATAGATTCTTATAGTCTATTAGTACCCTTACGTAGGGGATAGCTTAAAGCTTAATATTCTACTTCTCTATATACTTAATTACTATAAGGGAAATCTTATTATAAATAGTATAGTTACTCTTTACTAGAGTATTCTTAGCTAAAAAGTAGGCTACTATACGCAATACCTTATTTCTTTTATATTAAAAGAGGGTGCCCCTTATAGCCTACCTAGAGGCGTCTGTTACGACCAATGGGTCAAACAAGCGACAGGAACAATGATTGGTCGCGTACCTAGACGCTGACGGAAGGTACTAAGACACGAACACCAATTATTGTCGTATTACGTGACCAATAGCCGCGCCAAGGACTAGCAATAGCTTTAGTAGGAACTATCGCAACTATTAATAGTCCCGCAACTAACTATTAACACTAGAGCTATAAGTATATAGGAACAGCAGGAACCCTTATAGTTCCTAGTATTTAACTTAGTTAATAATCTATTATTTAGATTCTATTAAGCATTATTAATTTAACAGTTTTATAACTTTAATACTAACTACCTATTACTTACTTACGTAATTAATAACCTCCTCCCTATCGTTGCTCCTGCCTAAGAACTAACTTACCCTTATAGAATTAGCTACCCTATAGGGACGTAACATATTAAACACCCTTAATATAAGTAACTTTAAAGGTATTACTACAGTTACTAACTCTAAGAATAAGGCCGCTAAGCTAGACCTATACTATAGAGACTGTAATAAACTTAAAAGATAGATCCTTTAACTTAAACTCTACTTTCACGTCTTAGGACCTAAAATAGAGGGTAAGGAGAAAGTTATCCTTATAGCATTATACTTATAAGGCGAAGTAGCTACCT
>MU005571.1:587188-748914 GCA_010405425.1 Lentithecium fluviatile CBS 122367
TTTATTATTACTTATATAGATAATATTCTTGTCTTCTCTAAGCATAATAAGGATTACTAACAACATGTTAAGGCGGTACTTAGCGCGCTAGATAAGGCAAACCTACGTCTAAAACTAAAGAAATGCAAGTTCTACGTATAAGAACTTAAATACTTAGGTTTTGTTATAAACGCACAAGGCATTAAAATAAGTCCTAATAAAATTAAAGCTATATAGATATAGCTATAACTAAGAATAGTAAAGCACATCTAAGAGTTCCTAGGATTCTGCGGATTTAATTAACAGTTTATTAAAAAATATGCAGTAATTACTACACCCCTAACAGAACTTATAAAGAAAGATATACTATTTACATAGGGAGACGAATAGGAAAAGGCCTTCTAACTCTTATAAATAGCATGCATTATACTACTAGTACTTATTAACTTCTAAAGTAATAAGCTACTATAGATAGAGACAGACGTAAGCAACTAAGCCCTTAGGGCCTGCGCGAAGCAGGAAAGAAATAGAAAATAGCACCTAATAGCTTACTATTTAAGGAAGCTTACGGACGCGAAAACGTAATATAATATCTATAATAAAGAACTGTTCGCGATTGTTAAAGCACTTAAGCACTAGCGAATCTACGCACATAGCTGTTCTAAGCTTACTATCTTTACTAACTATAAGAACCTCCTAAGGTTTATAATAATAAAGGATCTTACGCTAAGATAAGCAAGATAGTCTAAAGTACTTAGATAGTATAAGTTTAGGATTATATACACACCTAGAAAGGAAAACAGACGCGCAGACGCACTAAGCTAATAAAGCGACTTAGCTAGAGATAAAATAATTACACGCGCTGCTATCCTAGTATAAAATAAAGATAGATTACTTAGCCTATTATAAGAACTTAATGCACTCCTTGTAATAGAATAAGAAGTACCTAAAGAATAATAAGAATAAGTTATTAGACAACATTATAACGACCTAATGTATAAACACCTTAGTATTATAAGAACTATAGAACTTATCTAGCGTAACTACTAATTTAAGGGAATAAAGTAAAAGGTTATAAACTACATTTAAAAATACGCAGACTGCTAAAAGAATAAACACAGTACTTACGCACTATACAGAGAAATGCAAGCCATCTAGATTCTAGAAGAACCCTAGATAGATATCTCTATAGACTTTGTTACTAAACTACTAAGTTCTAAGGACCTAGTAACTAACACATTATATAATGCGATACTAGTAATTATTAATTAATTTACGAAGTACGCAGAAATAATTCTATTCTATAATACTTACACGGTAAGACAACTTAGATTCGTAATACTAGACTAACTAGTTAGGCACTACAAAATACTAAGGATAATTATTAGCAATTAAGATAAGCTCTTTACATCTAACTATTAGACAACATTAATAGCAATTATTAGAACAAAATAAAAACTATTAACAGCCTATTATCTATAGATAGATAGATAAACTAAACGAATAAACAGAACTATAAAAACCTATCTAAAGATATATAGTAATAAACTATAAAATAATTAGGTATTACTACTACTAATAGCTTAGTTAGCATACAATAATAAGAAATTAGAAGTAATAGGATGAACACTGTTCTATGCGAACTACAGAAGACATCTACATCTCTTTAAAAGAACTCTACTAATAAAAGTGCAAACTAAAACAGCAGTTAACGACGCTAAGGATATATATAAAGTATATAAAGAAATAAAGAAAAACATGCAAGAGGCATAATAAAAAAGCATTTAATATAATAACTAAAAACGAAAAATAGCACCTTAGCTAAAGAAGGGGGATAGAGCATATCTACTTATAAAAAATCTTCGCATAACACGACTAAGTAAGGGACTAGACTACGTAAAAGTTAGACTATTTTTAGTTCTTAAATAAATTAGCCTAGTAAATTATAAACTCTAACTTCTAAGCGATGCGAAGGTTTACCTAGTGTTCTACGTATCCGCCCTAGAACTAGCAGACCCTAGAACACTGTTATAAACAACGTTCTACTATTAGAAGGACGAAGATAACAAGTATAAAGTTAAAGCACTACGCGGGTACCGCAAAGTAGACTAATAAGACTTTTAAGATAGTAACTTCTACTAGGAATAGCTAGTAAAATAGAAAGGTTATCCTAAGTTAGAGAATATATAGGAACCTAAAGCTAACCTATAAAACTGTTAGTAACTACTTAGAGAAGTAAAACTAAGGTTTAACGCCTACTACTATATAGGATAAACGCAGCTATAAAGCTAGAATAGGAACAGATAAGAGTAACGCACCCTAGGAAGATCCTAAGAATAAACTAGCATCTACAACGTTATAGCCCGCCACTGCGTCGTCTAGAGCTAATAAAGTAGACTATATTATTAGTAAAAACTCTACACTAATAGAAGCAGCTAGACAGTCTATATTAGCATTTACTACCTTACTCTTAGCCTTAAGCTCTAACGTAAGGCACACAGCCTTCTTTATAGCGCGCTCCTTAGCCTGCGCTAGAATCTTCTTATTCTGTAATAACTAGGATATTACCTCCGCTAACAGCTTCTTATCTGCATCTACTTTCGCTTAATATTCCTCTCTAGTTTAATTAAGTAATAACTAGGATATGTTAACGCATAGCTTTCCTACACGTACACACTTAGCATACTTTAAATAAGAATTTAGCATAATATAGCAACTTAAGTTTTTAAAAAAACACCTATTATAAGGAACGTTAGTAATAATATTAGCAGCAAGGATTTTATAAAAGAGACAAAGTTAACGTTTATAAGAGTTAGAAGACATAATAACCGCGGGACACTTATAAGGCAGGTAGGGTAAACCGCTTATAAACTAACCCCGCAAGATGTTAGGTAATTAAGGACGATTATATAAAGGGGAGGGATAATATTACGACTAATAGGTTAAACAAGTAACAGGAATAATAATTAGTCGCGTACCTAGACGCTAACGGAAGGTACTAAGACACAAACACTAATTATTGTTGTATCACGTAACTAATAGCCGCGCCAAGGACTAGCGATAGCTCTGGTAGGAACTATCGCAACTATCGATAGTCTTGCAACTAACTATTAACACCAGAGCTATAAGTATATAGGAACAGCAGGAACCCTTATAGTTCCTAGTATTTAACTTAGTTAATAATCTATTATTTAGATTCTATTAAGCATTGTTAATTTAACAGTTTTATAACTTTAATACTAACTACCCGTTACTCACTCACGTGATTAATAACCTCCTCCCTGTCGTCGCTCCTGCCCGAGAACCAACTTACCCTTATAGAATTAGCTACCCCGTAGGGACGTAACAGCGTCTACTTCTAATACTATTTCTAAATCTATGTTAAAGTAAGCTAGAATAGGCTCTATAGTAAAAATCCCCTTTAGGTTATTAAAGGCCTGTTACTATTTCTAACTCTATATAAACTTAGAGATCTTTCTAGTTAACTTAGTTAAGAGGGTAGTAAGGTCTAAGAAGTTCTTAATAAATTAGTAATAGAAGTTTGCAAAGCCTATAAAACTTTAGACCCCCTTTATAAAGATAGGGACGGCCTATTCTAGAATTATCTTAACCTTTTTAGAGTCTATGCTAATTCCCTTTTCCGCCTCTATAATAAACTCTAGGTACTTAGTCTTCTTTACTCTAAACTCGCTCTTCTTAATGTCTAAATAGAAGCTAGTAGCTTCTAGCTTCTTAATAATATTACGCACCTTCTTCTTATAATCTTTCTTATTTCTATCTAAGTAGACTAATATATTATTAATAAAAGCGGAGTAGTAATTATCTAAGTATTTATAGAGGGTCTAGTTAATGTAACGCTAAAAGGTGCTAGAAGCGTTAGCTAACCTAAAGAGGGTAACTAGCTACTTATATAATCTAAAGCGCGTATAAAAGGCAGTTTTCTATTTATCCCCTTTAGTAATTTAGATCTTATAGAAGGCCTAAATAACATTAAGTTTAGTAAACTACTTAGCCTTTCTAATCTGCCCTAGGGTCTTCTTAATTAAGGGGAGTAGGTACTAGTCCTTCTAGGTAATAGCGTTTAGAGCGTAGTAATTAATATAAAACCTTAATCCCCCGTTTAGTTTCTAAGTAAATAATATAGACGCGGCCGCGCTAGAGCGGCTTACGCGTATAAATCCTCTATCTAGGTATAAGGTTAGTTTCTTTTACAGGACTAGGAGCTTCTATTTTAATATACTATAAAGAGGGCCCTAGAGTATCTTAGAGATCTTTCTATTCTTCTTCTTAATCTTAATAGCATAGTCTATACTAGCCCTATAATAGGAGGGAAGTTTATTAGCTTCCTTCTATAGAAAAAACTTATATAAGTTCTTTATTAATTCTAGAAGAAGTTTTCTTAGATTAAGTTTCTTCTTAGAGGTAAGGGTTTTTTTAATATCTACTATAGAGGCTATAAAGACTTAAGATAATTCTTTAACTCTATAGAACCTCTAAGTAATAGCTTAAAAAGTAGCGACGCTTACTCTCTAAGGCTAATTAATTAGTTTCTTAACCTTATAGCTGTAGACTCTTACTCTAGAGAAGTAAATAAAGATAGACTTCTTTACTAGAGTAAAGGTTACCGCGTTTCTATTAATCTAAGGTCTACTAAGAATTAAATTATATTTATTATTACCCTCTATTAGATAAAGCTATACTAATTTAGTATAGCTATTAATGTCTAGTTCTATCTTAGCTACCTCTTTTATATAGGATAGCTTCCCTTCTATTCTAATAATAGGTTTATAGATTAGTAATATTATACGCTCTAAGTTACACTTCTAAGTAAACTTAAAAAATATAAACCTAAAGGTAAGGCACCTAGTATTAATTATTATAGAGGTAAGTATAACTCTATTAATAAGTACTTATACTATAATTAGGCTCTTATCTAGCTAGTTCTTATAAAAACTATTAAAGTCTTCTACTAGCTTCTTATAATCTATCTTCTTATTATTCTTCTAATAGTAACTTTTACTAGGAGACTCTAGTTTTCTACTACCTTTTTAGCTAAACTATTAGGTTCTAACTCTACTAGGCTTCTTACCTTTTCTACTTTAACTAAAGTTAGTAGGACTGCTACTACTAGTAGGCACTTACTAATAAAGTAGCTACTCCTCTTATAATAGATGCACTTCCTATTTCTTTACCTAGCTCTATAGACCTTCTTTAAAACCTACTTCGCCCTTTCTTTTTTCTTACTAAGAGAGCTAGGTCTCTTTTAATAAGCCTTAGTAGGCTTCTAGTCTATAGCATCTTTATTACGCGTAGTAGCGCGAAATAAACAGTTAATTTTATTCTAGAATATATTCTCTTTAATAATTCCTACGTAATCTATTAGCTTATTTACTATCTATTCCCTTAGAACGTCTACTACTACTATATACTCCCTTAGGTCTTACTAGAGAGCTCTTAGGTAAATACTCTTTAGGCTGCTATAGTTTTCTACTACTTCTACATTATTAGTAAGGCGTATAAACTTAGCGTTGAAAGTATTAAGTAGAGTCTTTCTTATATAGAAGGTTTATAGCTTATTCCTAGCCTTCTTATTAATAAGAAGATTAGAAAATTACTCAGTAAGAAAAGCCTAAAACTCCTCCTCTATGCCTATTAGATTCCTGCTTAACTAGAATATGCTAATATTAGTAGCGCCTTTTCTAAGTTAATTAAATATATACCTAACTTCTCTACTAGCGCTAGGGCTATCTTTTCTAATTTTATATTTTATCTAGAGGCGAAAGCAGCGCTAGTCTCTCTAGTTTCCTTTAAAGAGTTCTAGGTTAGGGATTTTAGCTCTGCGCTGTAACGCTAAGGGATTAAGCGTTATTATTAATATTAGAGGAGCTAGCCTCTAGGGTTTTAAAGTTATTAGTATAAAGGTTAGTATAGGAGTTAGTATAGTTAGGCTAGAGAGAGAAGCTGCATACGCGTTTACTTTAAAGGCGTTTATATAAGATGTAAGGTTACTAACTTCTATAGTTAGGCGCTCTAGTAAAGCGTAGAGGGAGTTTTTCTATAATAGAGGTAGTAGTAGTTCCTATAGGTCTAGCTAGGCTTAAATAAGCTAAAGCTTATCCTTCGCCTCTTCTTTGCTAAGGCTATCCTCTACTAGGTACCTATAAAGGTTGCCCTAGATACCTTCTTTAGGCGCCTACGCTGCCCTGTAGTTCTATACTTCTATAATAAGCTATTTTATAGTAATCTAGCGCCTCAGCTACTTATCTAGAGGGCTAGCGTTATTTATTTCTATTCTATAGACTATTAGTCCTCTAACTAGTAGTTAAGGCGATATTTAATTAAATTTAATATAAGGGGCGGAACTCTAAGAGCAAATTACTATATAGAATACAGATAAATTTAATAGAGAACTAGCTACGAAGCTTATATAGGAATATTTTTTAAAAGAAAGAGGCAAGTTCCTTTAGAGCATGCTCCTGCTCTAAAGGAGCTGCCGAGGCTAAAGGCTAAGAAATTATATAGGCCTTGCCTATTATAAATAGTTAGACAGCGCGTAAGCCTATACGTTCTAATAAGAATCTATTTATAATTTATATAGAATTTAGTAGTAGCAAAAACTATTCTACTATAGAATTCTTAAGTATAGTACTAGAAATTAATAATACGTTATTTATTAACTCTAACTTATATATAGGTAAGATTAACTATCCTAATACTAGATAAAAAGCTTTAGACGCCTATCTTAAGGTCTTTCTTTATAATTCTAAGGTGTTTTTAACCTTTTTATCTTATAAGTTTATATTAGAAGCTATGCATAATAAAGCTTTCTTTATATAGAACACCTCTAGAACCTTATTAGACTACGTCTAGAAAGTATAGAAGTAAGATGTAGCCTATCTTAAAACTATATAGTATATTAAAGACTCTAAAAAGAGAAAGGTAAGAAAAGGCGCTATAGTATAGTCTAAGAACCTACTAGGCGTTCTCTAATAAGCTAGAAAAGTATAGATTCTCTATTATAAGGCTCTAAGGACTATAATTCTTATAAGGAATTATAATAACCTACTAGGTAGTTATTATAGTATAAATAAGATAGTAAAACTTCTCTAATATAAATACTAGTAGCCTAAACTACGCGTAAATATAAATAATTATATTTATAGCTATATAGCCTACTAAATAAATAAAGTCTAATAGTATAAGCTATAAAGTTAGCTAGAATTAATCCTACTACCTTCTTAGTCTTATTAAAACTAGTCTTTAGATTTTATTATAGACCTTCTAGTCTTAGTAGACTCTAAGAGTAACTAATATAAATTAGTTCTTATTCTTATTAACTGCTTTATAAAGTATATCTAGTACCTTTCTATTATAAAGAAGATTATAGCCTAGGCGCTAGCTAATATACTTTTTAATAAAGTGTTTACTAAGGTTAGACCTCTATTATTACTAATCTCTAATAGGGGCTTAGTATTTATAAGCGAGTTCTAGATAGATATCTACTATTATTTTAATATTTCTAGATAAATAAGTATAGCGTTCTACCCATTAACTAATAGTTAAATAGAGAGGTAGAACTAGAAGCTAGAGGTATACTTACGTATATAAATAAACTACTAGTAAGATAACTAGATAGATTTACTACTAATAGCTAAGTATGTATATAACTTTAAGAGGCATTCTAGCTATAGCTACTTACTAATTAAACTTACTATAGGTGTTAAACTTAAGGATTTTAATAGCTTAGAGAATAAGTACTAGCTATAGCTAGCTTTCTTAAACTAGAATACTACTAGAAAGACTCTAGATATTTACTAGCGCGTTAAGAACTGCCTTAACTAAAAAGCGTAGGCTTATTCTAATATATATAGTATATTAATATACGTTTAAGAAAGCTAACGATACTAATATAATACTAAGTAAATAGATAAGTATTTTATAGTTAGAAACTAGGTTATTTTAAAATTAATCTATATTAAAATAAAACGCTCTTTAAAGAAGCTTAATGCTAAGTTTATAGGCTTATTCTCTATTATAGTAAGGTATAGAAAGCTTAGCTACTAGCTTAAGCTCTCTCTATTTATATTTTACTTATATTCTATCTTTTATATTTCTCTGCTTAAGAAGTAAGTAACGCTATAAAATAGCTTAAACTTTAAGCTAGGCCCTATAGAATACCTAGAGTTAGATAATAGTAACTAGTATAAAGTAAAAGCTATACTAGCCTATAAGATAGTTAAGAACTAGCGCTTTTTTATATTAAATAGCTAGGCTAGCTACTAGAGTTAAGTATATAGAAACTAGAGGCTATATTTAATAATTATATAAAGCTCTTAAAAGAATATTAATAAAATTCTATAAATAAAACTACTACTTATAGATAGTAATATAGGACTAGTAATATATTACTAAGTATCTAAACTATAGATAGAACTATACTGCATTACCTATAGAGTTATAAGAAAAAAGCCTTATAAAAAATCTAAGAATTAAGCTAAATAGCTACTTATTAGAACTCTACCTAATAAGTAATCTAAAAGTTAGACCTCTAGATATTCTATATAAAGTTATAGCTTAAAGTAGAATAGTAATGCTATAGCTTTACGTATAATTAATATTTAATTAACTCTTTATATATACTAAAGAACTTATAACCCTTTAGTAAAGAGAATTCTATATATAGATATTATTAGTAAGAGTATATAAGATATTACTACCTATAGAGGAACTAGGCGTAAACTAGTAAGAATTATTTTAGAATATTAGTATTATATAATTTAGCGTATTAGGGCTATAGTAGTACTAGTAATACTTATAGTTAGTTACTAAACTAGGCGTAGAATTACTACTATTATTAACTTATATAAAGTGCATTTTTATTCTCTTGTAGGCTATAAAGTTAGTAGGTGTTATATAACCTACGCTATCTAAACTCTATTACAAAACCTTAGCACTTTCTAGAAATATATATAAGAAGTATATAGAAAGGGGGAAAAAAAGGTACCTACCTAGTATTAAGTAAAGTTATTCTTATAAGAAGTAGAATGCTATTATATATACTTAAGCTTTCTACTATTAAGCTTCTAAAGACGTTTAATCTTAAAACGCTAGTAGATTATATTCTAATTTATAGTAATAGCGTAGGTATATACCTTTACTTAAATATTATTAGCTTTAGAATAGTAGGTAGTATTATAACGCTTAGTCTACATAATATAAAAGGTTAGAATATTAAAGTACTAATAGAAAGTTAGCTTAACTTATCTAGAAAGTTAGTAGAGACTTATTTTTATAGTAAGGAAAAGTTAAATATACTAAAGGATAAGTATTATACTACTTTATATAGCGCTTATAGGTTATAAAGATATTAACTTTAGAGTACTACTTATCTCTAGCTACCTTCTAAAGCTTTTTTATAGTAATACCCTTTATGTAAAATAAAGAAAGACACGTCTAGCACTAATAACGCACTAAAGAAGGCTAGCCTTTAAGGTATATAGAAAGCTAGTAGACCCTCTATAAAAGAATCGTATTAATATACTACTTAGAAGAAGTAATAGATATAGTAAAATTAAGAAGTTAGGCTAATATAAATATTAAGCTAAGAATAAAGATAGAAAATAAAATCTATAAGTTAACTACCTATACTTATATACCTTCTAGAGCTACCTTTTATATAACTTAAATAGTCTCTATAATATATCTACCCTCTTTATACTTATATACTAACGCACTAGCTATAATTACTATATATTAGAAAATAAACTCTACTCTACTACTTTATAGAGTAATTAAGTATTATAGTAATAAGTAACTTCTTATTTATAAATAAGAATATTATATACTATTTTATTTATATACTTAGTAAGCTATAGCTCTAAATATAGACACCTCTAAGAAGTAGTCTTCCTATTTACGTGTAAATAATAAAACCTAGGGTAATAGCGCTACGTAACTATACTAAGAGTATTCTGCTCTAGCTTTATACTACTACTATTTAAGAACTATAGCGCTACTTAGACTACTAAAAGGTTAGAAAAAGCTACGCGCTATTAAAACTTATCTAGAAATTTCTTATATAAAGAATAGGATATATGCGCTCTAGCCTTTATATTACCTTAGATATCTTCTCTATAATACGTTTTTATCTTAAAAGAGGCTTTTTAGGAGTTTAATACTAAGCGTAAACCTTTTTCTTTTCTTAAAGTAAGAGCTTAGAGGCCTAAGCCTATTCTTAAGCACTAGAATAACGCTTAATAAAAGGAAGAGCTATATAACGCCTACCTTCGCCTCTTATTAATATCCTACTAGAATAGGCCTAGTACGTGCCTAGTTACGTAATAGCCCTTATATAGCCTTAGTATTATACTACTATAACTCTACAAGGATTTATCTTATTTCTATCTAAATCTAGATCTTTACTTCTTAAGTATCTATACTCGCCTACTATGCAGTGCCTTATAACACTATATAGGCTACTTAAGAAGTATAATATTAGTAAGTAGGTAGCTAGAAAGCGCCTAGCTCTTATACTTAGAGATACCTGCGCTTATCTTATATAGGCTAATAGAGCTTAGTACTAGGTATTTTACTATATTAAGTTCTCTAATAAGTACTCTATTAAGCGCGAAAATAGTAAGAAATATACCTAGGTATTTAGAATACTAGTGTAGAAATAGTATAAGAATATAGTTAAGGGTAAGAGCAAATAAGGTAGTATACGCTAGATATATTACGCTACTATATAGAAAGGCGAGCGTACTAAGTGTTAGAACCTAGTTTTGCACCTACTAAGCCGTAACGTCCTATAAAAGAAATAATATTCTAAGATATTATTACTGCAGTTAGTAATAATATATAGAATAAAGATGCGAAGGAATATTGCATGTGCGTGCTCTTATAGGGCTGCCTCGCACTATTAGGGCAGGTAATCTAATACTAAGCTTATCTCTATATAACGCGTTAATAGCGCGCGTAGGTTTACCTTAGCTAGCTACTATATTACTATAGAGGAAGTGTAGAGGATAAAAGAACTTAGAAAATAGCGTTTAGATAATTAATTAACTTAACTACTACCGTCTAGATAGTAGCTAGAATAATCTATATATATATATATAGCTTTAAGCTCTTTAGAGCTGTTTTTTCTAAGCTTAGATTAGTATATCTCTAAGCTTTAGATCTTAATTAATTCGGCTAAAGTGCTTACGCTAATCCACGCAATAGGAAGGCTTACTACTCTAGAATAAGCTAATAGAAAAGAACCTTAAGCGTATAGGTAATAATAGTAAGTATAAGAAGTATATTTATATATAGAATAATACATCTATCTATACTTTTTATAAGACTTAGATATAGCTAAACGCTTATAATATTAAGATAATAGACTAGCTACTTTACTTACTAGATTATAATTTTATAGAGTACCTTTAGTAGCTCTTAAAGCTAAAGCTATATAAGTTATTCTTTTACCTTAATATATAAGGCTTCTCTAAAGTTAATAAAGAGTACTTTATTAAGTGCGCGTAAGAAGCCTAGCGTTAGATTCTATAAATAGTAATTAATAAGCTTATTAATAGTATACTACGCTAGGTAGTAGTAGTAATTAAGGCCTATAGCTAGTAGATAAAATACTAAGCTAAAAATACTATATTTAAACTCTCTAATATAACTTGCGTATATAAAATCCTATATAAATTGCATTTCTAGAGGTGTTTTTAGTAGGTTAAAATCATGGTTTTAAACTGTACGGAAACTTTTGCGTTGGTACTGTATAGTCAGAACTTAAAGTTTGTGTGGTTCACGAGCATCGCGTTTGGCAGTATCGCGATCGTCTGCACGATCTTGTTGCCGAGCACGAAGAAGTATGCGACGAACTGCGTGGCAGTACAAATTTAAGGGGTGGTTAACCCGCTTGATATTCTTCAAGTCGCTTGTTGTAAGAGCTTGAGGGATGATTATTGAGAGACCTAGGGAAAATGACTGTCTCCTTTACGAATTCGTCTCAATGAGATTACGGTTACATCGCTTTCTAGAGCCGTATCGCTGCTTCCATTATCGAGCAATTTACTTTAGACGCAAGGCTAGCAGCATGGCTATAGTTCCAGCCCCCATACGCAGTCCCAAGATATTGGTGTCATCGGTACTTGACATTATGCAGTCAGGCTAGAAGAGCCAACTTACAACAACGAAACCTCTATCAATGACCAAACAAGGCGAGACTCTTACGATAACGGATGCAGGATGCAGCAGGCACAAATGCACGCCCTGCTAGGGGCGTAATGACGACAGGTCCCGTACAGCCTACGATACGTGAGGCGGGGGAACACACTATCTATGGCTTCAGTCCTCCATCACTCTGAGTACCCCAACGTTGGACACCCGGCATCGCCCACGTCTATCTTCTTTCCAGCAAGTCTGCGTCTGAACAGAAACCGCCGCACGTCGGTTCTTTTTTTCTGCCAAAAGCCGGTATCCACAGCCTTGCGCAAATAGTTCCACGGTCATGTCGTAAAACGGCAAAAGTGAAGCTGAACCGCCCTTGATACGAGGAAACCGGTGAGGTCAAAAAGTGGGGTGAATGTACTCGTCTCAATCGGGCCAACCGACTCCACATGATTGGTCCAAATGTCCGGTTTGGCGACCGGTCATCTGCTGTTCGACGCAAAACGTACGCCCTCCTTGCTGCAACTATCTGCAACGTAATCAATAACTAGGCATACGCCCAGATTGCCTTCTCATTCGCGATCAATGTGGCACCCCCGCGGCCGTTGCCTTTGTGCGATGGCCGGATGTGGTTGGTATTTGGTTAAGCTCATATGGGGCGGGGGACACAAGGCTGGCTATATAAGACGCCGTTTTCTGGTGCCCTTATCTGAATCCTTCGGGGCAACCAGATGTTGGACGTCTAAACTCAAGTTTATGCCTATATTCCTTCCATCATGACTAGCCGTCTCCCTCCCATCGCAATTTCCCCAGTCGTACGAGAGGCAGTGACGCTCAAGGCTGGAGAACTCGCCGGAGCCAAAGCGGCCTTCAAGAATCGCTACGATGGCGAGACGACCGAGACCAACACCATCGCTCGTCTCGATGCCCTTCTGGAGCGCATCAAGGAGCTCGATCCGAACCTAGGGCATGACGATGACCTCGATATTCTCAAGCGAGTCGTAGAGCAAGCCCGTAATGACCACTCCGTGTCCGAGACTAAGCTCCTCAGGTTGGAAAAGGACTTGAAGGGCAAACTGGAGAAGCATGCAAATCGACTGGAGGTCTCCTCGCTACATGTCGAGCTGCTCAAAGAGGCCCTTGCCCACGGCGATGATGACACGGCATCACTCGCAACCAAAGTCAATACGGCGACATTGGAGGATGGATTCGAGATCGTCGACGACGGACTTGAAGACAACCTGGACAACTTCGAAAAGTACGCCTTCAAGGCTAAGAACGTCGACACCGCAGCCATCGAGGCCTATCTTGAAGCGCTTTTCGAAAACCCGGCCGCTAAGACACAGCTCGGCCAGATCAGAGAGAACATGAAAACCTATGGCGATGGCCTGATGATGGACGAGGCAGGAGTCGATGAAGACATGCTCACCTGGTGCATAGCGGATCTACTTCAGAACCCGCTTCTCAGCCCCAACAAGAAGGAGACGCTAGAAGAATACCTGCAGTCCCCCCTCGCAGTACGCGAACTCGCCGGCACCCTGAGCATGAAGTCCGTCCAGCACTGGAACTGGCGGAATGCCGACAAGGGCGGCCTTCCTGTTACAGCACGCCATAATGGCGAGGGAATATACTGCATTGCGGTGGAGGAAGACGTTATAGATATGCTCTTCCTACACTGTCTGGCGGTCGGATGGAGCTTGACGCTTATGGAGTGTTTGAGTAATGCCGTATTATCGAAGGGACTGTGGCCTGGAAACAGACCCCTCACCACCAACGAGCAGGAGAAACGCGAATACTACATCCTCGCCCCACGCCCCAAGGAAACCAAGTCATGTTCAACATGCCACCCGCCTCCGCCGCCGATTCCATACTGTGGTACGATGTCGATAACCCAACCCTCGCCGCTCATGGAAATGAATCCGAGGCCACTCCCACGCCGGCGCGGAGGCCCTCCACCACCTCCTCTACCTCCCCCCTCTACTGCCTGGATGAGCAAGGCTAGGAATAAAGCGAGTCGCTACCCATGCCCACCTCCCCCTCCATCGTCTCCACCCGCAAGCCTGCAGGAACTGAATGACGGGCGCTATAGAAACTATATGAAACACTTCTTTCTCTCCCGTCTCCCAACCTTTGACGGCCAACCCGAACGCACCTCTCAAGAAGAGACACAAGCCATACTTCTCAAAACGCTCGCCACGGAACTGCGTGTCCGTGAGGCCTTTGACGGCTCTGCCCATGGCATGACGGCCAACTTTGAGGCTTTCGCCACATCCCTTCCCCACACGACCATCCTCACGGTGCTCAAGTTCCTCGGTGTACCAGACCGCTGGCTCGAGACCTTCACCCACTTCCTCGCGGCCCCGCTGAACATGGGGCCCCTCGTACGTGGGACGAGCGACCAAGTCCTCATACGCAAGTGCGGTGTACCCGTAGCCCACGGCCTCGAGCTCTTTTTCAGCGAAGCTCTGCTCTTCTTCCTCGACCTGGCCGTGCATCAAAAGACAAATACATATCTCTTCCGCCTCCGTGATAAATGCTACTCGGTCGGCACAGAAGACCAGCGGAACCACACAATCCGCGAAATCGAGCTCTTCGCAAACACAATGGGGCTCACAGCGTACACGCATAACTACCTAGACGCCCAACCCATCAGCTTTCTGCAGGTTTCCGCCAAGCCCATATCATTCACCCTCGACAACAAAAAGATAGAAGCCTACGCCCACCGCGTAAAGGAACAGCTCGCTGCCGCCCCAACAGTTCTCTCCTGGATCCACACCTGGAATGCCACCATCGGCACCTACCAACCGCACCTCTTTGGGCCGCTTGCCAATGTCTTCGGCAAAGCGCACCTTGCGGCTGTAACGCAGGCCTACAATACAATACACGCAGTCCTGTTCCCAGACAGCAACTTAACCGCGCATATCGCGTCCCTCCTATTATGCCACCTCAACGGCCCCAAGCACCTGCCCGACCTACCCTCCGCGCTAGAGCCCCTTATCTACCTGCCTCACGCGTACGGCGGCCTCGGCGTAAAGAACCCCTATGTAACGCTCAATCTGGCACGCGACATGCTTGAGGACCCTCAAGCCGAGTTGATGCGCTATTTGGAAGCAGAGAAGAAACACTACGACACCGCGCTAAAGAATTTCATCGCAATGAGTTCAGCTGCTAAGGCTGAGAAACTCAAACAAATCTTTGGTGAAGACACCGAACGCATTGCCTCCATTTTTGAGGCCTCGCCTTCTAGCTTCCCCTCCTTCAAAAGTTTCACCCAAGATCGCGAACGTGCGGCGTACCCGGTAATCCCTCTTAATACCTGTGCGCCTGTGATTCTCCCCCAACCAGACAACAATCCCTATTCCAACCCCCCTTTCGGACTTTACTCCAACACCACGCCTTCTCGCCACTACCCTATGAACGCCATGAACGCCTACAATAGTCCCTACAACAAACACCGCTATGCCACCACCTACGCTCCCACCCCTGCTCCATACAACACCCATTCCAACCCCACCCATCCACTACCCCCCAAGCCCACACCCACGCCGCCATCCCATCCCCACCTCCTAAGCACCTACACCTTCCTCCTCGCCACGCCCACAGACATCCGCACAATGACTCACGACAAGATCGCCGACGAAGTCATGCGCCTCTCCCTCAAACGAGGGATGAAGCGCCTGAACAAGTTGTCCGAGGAGGACCGCTGGACGCTGCAGTTGTACGGGGAGGAGTGTTTTGAGCGTTATGGTGGGTTGGAGGTGTGGGTTGGGGAGAGTGTGCCGAGGGAGGTCTTGAAGGTGGTTCGTGGAGAGGTGGGTGTGGCGGAGCTTAGGAGGGAGGAGGGGGAGATGGACGGGATGAATTATTGAAGTGGTGTGAAAGGGAAAGGGGAAGAGAATGAGGAAGTAGGAATATATTGGAAGTGATACGCTCCTTATTTCTTCTTCTCAGAGATTTCGGAGGGATGCGGTGTCGTTTGTTTTTCCATTCCTGAACTCTCGCTTAATAATATAGGGACCGCATTCACCGACTGCCAATAACGATGTCACGATCATCTCTAAGCAATAAAGCACACGTTTCAACTCCAAGTGAACCATCATTTCCCACATCCACAAGCAAAGTGTATTCATCTACCCTAACACACAGGTCACCGATAAAGCGACCTCAAGCCAGCCCAGTGCAGCCGACACCGACGTACGCAGCCCTCCCAACCAATGCAACCTACCAGCTCAACCTCACCAAGTGGACTAAGCAAAATTACGGGGGTAACAAGCTCATGATACAGGAAGACAAAAGAAGATGAAAACGAGACCTTGTCGCGAGGGGGAATCCGAGGATGTAAAAAGGCTATAATTAAGAACCAGCAGCGCAGTACAAGACACCTTGCTCCCGGCGCACCTCCACCAGGCTGAGAAGCGGAGAGGCCGAGATAAATGAACCGGACGGAAGTAAGTTAGAAGAAATGAAATAAGCGTGATAAGGTAGAGAGGGGGAGGAAACCGGTGTAAATGATACCCGGGCCAGCCTCCCATAACACTCGTGATTAAACGTTTTACCAATGAGCCGTGCCGTGGTGAGATAAGAAACTAAGGAAAAGTAAACACGCTTATTCCGTCTCCCTTCGCCGAACGCCAGGCATCCAAGGAAAGGAAGAAGCACGGAGGGGTGAGCATCCGTATGCTCACACAGCACAAAGACTTGGTCGAACCAGGAACAGGCAGCATCGTGACAGGGCGATGGTTGACTTATGGATAGTGAAGTGTCGTGTTGGGTATATTCAGCCCAAACGGACGAGATGAGAATTGGCAGACGTGGAAACTATGATAAGCGACAGCCCAATCTACTGCGGCGGATAGAAAGCACCGGGCTGCATCTGCTGAGGATAATAGTATGCGCCATCAGGACCCGGAGTCATCATCCCACCCATGCCTGGCACCGCATAGCTCGGCTGAGAATAGCCTTCCATGGGCGGCTGATAGAGCTGAGAAGGGTCCACGTAATAAGTCATGCCATTGCTCTCGTAGGCAACCGTGTTGGGTAAACCGGCAGGGGCCGGTGCGGTGGAAACGGGAGGGGCGGCCACGGGCATGACATAGCCACCTTGTTGAGCGCCGGGGACGAACATGGGTACCATGCCGCCGGGAGGCATGTATTGAGGTTGGGTACCGTTCTGCGGGTAGTAGTAGTTCTGTGGCATAGCAAATCCCTGTGGTTGGAAGCCTGGTTGGAATGGCTGGAATGCGGGGGCATGGATTGCTCGTTCTGGGATGTTGGATAGCGGAGTGCCTGTTGATGCTTGGTTGGGGTATGAAGGCTGGCGATTGTGTGGAAAGAAAGGTTGTGGCTCGGCTAGTGGAGCGCCGCCGTTGGTATGCGTAGGAATCTGCTGGTGGAAAGGTTGCTGCTCTTGTTGTTGGGGAGGATTGAATGTCATGGACGCAGGCGACTCGATGCCCGCAACCGACACAGTCTTTTGCGGACGTGGTTGGTGCATTGGCAGCTGGCCCTGCCAGTTCTCGCGGAAGGCGGGTTTCTGGGGGAGGGGATACGGCTGCTGCATGCCGGTGGGTGTGGCGCTTTGGGGCGAGAAGACGGGGGGACCGCCGGGGTATTTGGGCGCTCCGGGCGGTAGCCGAACGACGGGGCGAGATGGATCCATGATTCCACCGGGCCGAGACATGATGGACCCTGCGGGAGACACCATGCCATCACGGCCCATCTCGCGTGCCATCGACGACCGCCGACTCATGGCGACGCTCGGCGAATAAACGCTGCCGCCGTACGCACTTGTTCGCCTGCTCGAGAAGCCGCCCCCGAAAGAGCCGAAAGCCCGACCACGCCCCCGACCGAAGCCTTGCTGGTTGGGCCGGAGCGCGCGGGGTATGAAGATGAAGGACCGCTCGACGGTGGGGAAGATGTATCGTGGGGCGGATGGCGGCAGAGAGATGCGGACGGGCTTGTCGCGACGGAGCGGCGGCCGGTGGTTCGGCAGGCGCGTGTGTTGCTTGATGGGCACGTTCTGGAACTGGATCGGCGCCTGCATGTTGGGCAGGAACACCCGCACGAGCGCATTGTGGGTGTGCACTGTGGTCGAGAAGTTGCGGGCTGGCGGCGGCTTTGAGGCAGGTCCTGCGGGTGCCCGTGCTGGCTGCTGATATGCGGTCGTCGGAGGCTGTACGGGCGCGCTCGTAGGAGCCGACTGCGGCTGCGGTTGCTGCTGCTGCTGGGCCGGCTGGACTGGCGGGGCTTGGTTGACCGTCTCGTGCAGGTCGTGCTGCCACGGCGAGTCGGTTGCTTCGGGCGCATGTCTCCGCATGCTTGCGGGCGCAAACGGCCCTCCGACGCCGCCCCTCCCGCCCCGCGCTCCGAATTGTCTGAAGCCGTTCTGCGCGGGCGCGGAGCGTTGGTCGTGCATGAAGAAGGCACCCCGGTTGGGGATGAAGGCCGGGTCTGCGTCGCGTCTCTTCTTGTACTCCTCATGCTCCCGCCGCTTGCGCTCAGCAAATGTCTCTTGTCTCCCCAGCGCAGCGTCTGTCGAGGGCGGCGCGTTCCCCGTCTCAAAGTCCACCACTTCCCCATCGCCTGGTTTGTCAGCAATCGTGAGCCCGTTCAACATCATCTCCGAGTCCCTCGAGGCCGTAAAGGTGGCGTCGGACCGTGCAATGGGGGGAGAGGGCAGCCGCCGAGCCGTGACGTCTGTTCGTACTTTTACGTCTCGAGAAATAGTGGCCTTCCGCTTTGCCTTGCCTTCTGTGAGAGATGCAGAGCTGTCCACCTCGCTCAGATCGCTGTTGTCCGCGTCGGCATTCTCGTCCACGTCACTGGGCACCGAGATGTCGCTCTGTGAGTCGTCCACGCCCTCGGTCGCCACAGAGCGGTTTTCCTCGTCGTCCAAGGCCCTGCGTCGCGCGAGGTTGTTCGTCCTCTTCCTGATGCCAGCCATGTCTGCGCGAGGAGCGTGTGTTGGGGGCGGGGGCGAGGGCGAGGGTGGATGGGGCACCGGTGGACAGCGTGCGTCGTGCTCGGCCGGCTAGAGAAGGGCGGATGGGGTGATGGCTCGGCTGCGAAGAAGACCCGGGCAGCGTCGATGCGGCCGAAGAAGCGGGGATCTGGGGCGTTTGGTGTCGGCGGCCGTGATGGGGCGACGATGGCAGCGAGATCGTGGGCTGGGGGTGGATTGATGAGCGCCAGGTGTGATGTCGGCTTGAGAAAATGTGGAAACGCGGTAAGTTCCGATAGAACATCGCAGCCTTGACGCGGTCTGGGCGCAGCACCCACATTCAACCAGTCTACACCACTCTCCGTTCGAAAACCAGACTTGAATTCAGCTAATTGTAACCTAGTCGATATTTCGGCACGATTTCTACCTATTCAGTATTCTCAAAAGTTGCAAGTGAGGTGTATCACGTGTCTGGAGAGCGATGCACATTGCAGACGTCAGAGGTTGGCTGGGTACCCCTGTCGAACGTATCCAGATATCCGTGTCGAATCAGTGGGAGAGCACGCCTAGATTGCAGATGTTGAGGTGGTGGGGGTAATATCACAGAGTGGCTAACGGTTCCGGCATTTCCCACAGCGGGCGCTTGCCACGGAAACGGCAATGCTTCCCAGAAACTTCACGATTGGCTCAGCAGAGCACATCCAAGCACTATAGGAACGCACCAGTACAGCAATGAACAGAGCAAGCAGGGTTGAAATGATTACAATGCCTATTTTGAGCTGTTGCAGAACCACAGCTCCTCCGTGCACAGCTTTCATCCTTAATTCCTCCGAGGAATGACTATGCTACATGCTTGCCAAAGACGTTCCGCCCATTGAGCGCCGGGAAATGCTACCACTAAGGGTTGAAAAGACGCCAGCCGATGCAGGTGTCATGAAACAAAGATGCGTCCTCCGGGTATACATGCGGACTTCTCGTCCGTGATAATGAAAAGCAAAGAAAAGGAACGGTAGGGTAAGTATTATACAAAGGCAGAATTCGAAAACTGCGTGCCCTGGCCTTGTAGGACTGAGCCCGTCCTCAGAGGATCTGGCATGTACAACACCTAGGTGTTTCCGATACATGCTCCCAAGAACTCCTCACCCGTTTAGGTCGTGAATGTAGGTACAGTCGTCGCCCTTGTTGCACATCCCCTTCGAGAAAAACCTGCAAGGAATGATCTTGTGCGGTTTGTGATTCCTGTCGAACTTGTTTCTCTTGTTCGATCCGTGACCCTTGGCGTGGTCGTTGTCGTGGTTAACCTCGCGCTGTCGTTTATGTCCTCCGCGGGTTTGTTGTTCAGGCTGGGATTGCGACTGATGCTGATATCCCGCGGCATTATCTGTCGGTGGCTGCGGAAAGGCGAGAGGAAGGGCTGGCCATCCAGGCGGTGGCGGAGGCGCTGCGAAAGCGGTATTGCCTGCAGAAAGGGCCGCCATTATGGCGCTAAGATCTACCGTTGGTGCTCCCGTTGCTTGAGGTGCAGGAGGAAATGTTGCAGGAGCAGGAGCAGGAGCCGGAGCCTGGGTTTGTCCCTGATTGAGAGCACTCAGGATGCTAGCAAGATCCGGCACGGGCGCGGGAGCCGGTGCAGCTGGCGCCATTGCTGGAGCATAGCTGATTGAAGTCGGGTAGGTTGCAGCGGGTGCTGATGCCTGCATTGGGTCTACACTAGAGCCAGCGAACTGCTTGAAGATGTTCTCCAAGTTGCTGAGGTCGGGGACTGGCGCAGGCATGGGAGCCTTGGGAGCCCTGCTGAGGACTAGGTCTGGCGGTGGCCCAAAGCTGATGACTGGCGCAGAGGCAGAGGGCTGAGTCTGTTGCTCGAGCGGCTCGCGTGGGGAAGAAGGAATGTCGGACGGATGAGAGTAGAAAACCATCAGTGTGGAGGTTTCGTGTCGAATATTCGCCTCCTTCTCGGGACATTCCGGCTTGCGTTCGCCTCCCCCGTATGGCTCATAGTTGAGCTTCTGATCGTTGGGATCGATACGGCTGAAGTCGACCAGACTAGGCTCTTTCCATGGACGATACACCACCTCCATTTCTTCGTCATCATCTTCGTCCATCATCTCCTTGTGCTGCTTGAACATGCGACCCTCGCCCCCAATATCACCCGCATCCCGAACAAAGTTTTCGTCGTGACCCGACTCCTCTTCTGGATCATGGTGAAAGTACTTGATGTGAACCAGCGAAGAGTCCGGTTTGAATGCTACGCGCAAGTGACGGCGCGACTCCTTTCTCAAGCGCTTGGCCTTTTCTGCTGTTGTCTCGGGCGGTAGCTGCTTCTCGGATTTGGCTGGAGCGGCCACCTCTTCTTCCTTGGGTTTCATGAGCTGCGCCATGGTTTCTGCGAACGAAAATGCAGGCTTAGCAGCCAGGGCGGGTGTCGGTTTCTTGTCTTTCGCGGTGGCGGCGGGCTTCGTAGCTGATTTCGCCGTGGGCAACGATGTTGAACCCGAAGCCGGTTTTTTGCTCGCAGCATTCAGCGAGGCAAATAGCGAAGACGGTTTGTTGACGACTTGGGTGCCTCGAGGTTTCGCGGGTGCGAGCGCTGCTCTCTCACCAGGGCGTTTTTGTTGGGCGGCACCCGGGGCCGGTGAAGGTCTGGGGGCTGTTGTAGTGACGGCGGGTCTCTTTTCGCCGTTGGACAGCGGCTCAGTGAGCTTCAGCTTCTTCGTGGTGGAAGGCTCAGCCGATGACCGGCTTGCAGGCTGCGTTGCTGGCCGCTTCGTGACCTTTTGCTCGACGGTGATCTCCTCAGGCGGCGAGCTTACTTTGGCCTTCTTCGAGCCTGTGGCCGCGCCCTCTACGATTTGCTGGATGAGCGCTTTGTTCTTCTCGCTGACATTCTTTTTCATGGAGTTCAGTGCTTTTATGACTTTGGTCTCTTCGAGCAGTTCTGTGGTCAAAGTGCCTACACACCGAGCTAAAATGCCGTAAATGGCTGTCGATAACTTCCCATCATAGTCTTGCGCCTTGAACCGATTGGCCAGAAATTGGTAGCAAAGATAAAGAAAAGGCTTCACCTGGCCAATGTGATAGAGCACATCCGGGTGAGCATAGTCCAGCGCCGCTTGCAGCGCAGACTGCAACAGGTCGCGCGAGCTAGTGACGCGGCTCTTGAGCACAGGAAGCTCTTTCGTTTTCTTCTGCTCCTCTGCCTCGGTGACTGCCTTGCTATCAATGCGCCAACGTTTCTGGATTGTGTTGAAAATCTCCCACACGTCCCGCAAGCTAGCCTTGATCTTCTCGGAGCTCGGCTGGGACTTGCGTGGGAACCAAGCCGCCTTAATCATGTCATACTGGGTAGCGCCGTGCATCTCGTCGGGTCGCGCGGCTGGCAGTGGTGAAGGTTCGGCCTCCTCGTCGTCGCTATACTCACTTTCGTCGTCGGATGAGTCATCGTAGCTTTCACTGTCGCTGACATCCTGCTTGAGGGTCTTTCCCGAGGAAAGCAATTTCGTCGAGGTCTTTTTGGTGATCAATTTCTTGTTGCCGGCTCCAGCTTTCTTCAGCTCCTTCACTGACTGGCGCGGGGTGTACAGCGGAAGGGCGGCTACTCATAGTCAGACACTGCATCTTAAGGCATTATTATAGCATGATGGCTTACTTCTATTAGACGCGAGGTGGAAAGGTTCAGAACCGAAAGTCACAAGTTTATTCAGGGCACTTGACTTGGTAGCCTTTGCCAAAGCAGCCTGATCAAAAATGACAAAACCGCCAGATTTCCTGCCCTTCGGAATATCATACTCCGGGATCTTCACGGGCTTGGCAAAAGTTGGCGGTGCACGCTGGGCAAATATCTCTGCTGTAGTCTTTGGGATCTAACGCAGGTCAGTCCGTGTCTAGTGCCCACATGGCGAACAATGCAAGCTTACCTGGTAGGATGATGCGACAGGCCGCGGGTTCTGCACAGCCAAACCCTGCTGCAGTGCTTGCGGAGTCACTGTGTTTGTCTGCGTCTGGGACGGCGCGTTTTGTACGTTCATCTGGTACGGTGACTGCTGTGTCTGGCGCATAGCAATGGGATCAACACCCAGGGCGGGGTCCACGTTGACACCCTGTCCGTAGCTGCCCACGGAACCATGATTGCTGAACTGGCCGTACTGGTAGGGCGACGCAGTGCGATGTCCGTGGGTTTGGTTGGCGTATGGCTGGCTGATTTGGTTGAAAGGTTGTTGAGGGTATGTGTTGTGGTGCCAGGTCTGGTTGGCGGAACTATCAGGCCCCAGGCCGGGGTGGTTGAGCTGGCCAGAGCTCCATGTCTGCGGGCCGTATTGGTGAACGGGGAACAGATTCTCATACGTCGGGTCGGTGTAGATGTTCTGCCCTTGAAGCGGGAGGTGTTCACTTGGCACGTGACTGGGGGCCATGGTGGGGCTGTGAGCAGTGGGATGGACTTCGCTAAGGGAAGGCGACGCGGTTGATTGGCTGGACGCGCGCGCGGTGCCGCGACAGAGTCCGAGTCTGGCAAACGGGAATTTATGCGACAATGCAGGGCGCGCTAAGCGACAACAGGCCTGGCGCAGCGTCACAGGGGAGGATAAGGCCGATTCGGGGAATGCGACGGCGTGAATGGCCCGTAATACTTCCGAATTGAGCTGTAGCGCCGTGTTTTGCGTTGCAGAAGTGCGAGTGCGAATGCTCGCGGGGATCCCTCAGAGTGTTGGGCGGCGGCAGCGAAGACGATGCTGACCGACGGGACGCTGGCGGGTTTGCTCGTCCAACGCCCGCGCTGCCGTGCTCCGCTGTCCACGGTCTCGTAGCTTTTGGATTTATTAGGGCGGCACGCGGCCTGCGCTCTAGCGACGACACTGACGATGCGGCACTGGACGGCTTCGCACCCACTGCACAGCACACCGTTGCCGCGGCGTCCGCTCGGGACGCTGACGCTGCGCACGTTGAAGGTCGGCTGCGAGAGCTGCTGCGGCCCTCGTGCGCGCACCAGACAGGCCCTTTGGCAGTCTGATGGATCGGCGGCGCTGGATTAGTCGCAGAAATGAATGAGAGTCACTGCCTCCTGTCTGCCCGTCCGCGCGTCCTGCGCTCGCCCAGCAAACGCGCCACGGGCCAAACGCACGATGCCCCCCTGCGAGGATGGAAACTGAGTCTAGCCTTGAATCAGACGCCCTTATTAGTGGGCAGAGAGTCACTGAGAAGTGGCATGGGGGTGGAGCGAAGAAGAAGGGGGTGGGTGTGTTGTGTTGTGTTGTGTGCGGGTGCAGGTGAGTAGGAGGAGAGAAGGAGGCGGGCAGGGCGGGCAGCGTTGAAAAGGTCCCACGGCTTGGCGTCGCGCCCGCCGCACTAGGCCCGAATCGGGCTGGAGCTCGCCAGTGACTGCGAACACTGTGAACACATGGAGGAACGGCAAGTGAAAGACAGACGCCAGGCAGCACAGCACAGGACAGCACAGCACATCCCAGCACATCCCAGCACGGGACCACGCCGTCTTCTGCCGTCGCCCCTTCACTGCCGTATACTGCGCTGCCGCAACTGCGCTGCACATGCGGTAGTGGTAGTAGTTTGCACCCGGCGGGCGCCATCTGAAATCGCACCATGGCTACGCTGCGAGACCGCCAGATAGGTGCGCGCTCCCTCCTGCCTGCGTTCTCTGATATGTTTAAGCTCACCATCC
This sequence comes from Lentithecium fluviatile CBS 122367, assembly GCA_010405425.1. Taxonomy (NCBI): domain Eukaryota; kingdom Fungi; phylum Ascomycota; class Dothideomycetes; order Pleosporales; family Lentitheciaceae; genus Lentithecium; species Lentithecium fluviatile. The sequence continues at coordinate 611,944 of MU005571.1, forward strand.
AGCCTCCATCCAGCGCATCCTCAACCTGAATGCGCCCTGCCAGCCCGCCGACGCCGACGACGCCAGCAATGCCGCGCCGTCCGCCAACACGCCCATCCTCTCCGAGACGGGGGATCCCATATGGAAGGTGCTAGTCTTCGACGACTTCGCGAGAGATGTCGTCTCGTCGGTGCTGCGGGTCAATGACCTGCGCTCCTGGGGCGTCACCATATACCTGTCCATCAACACCATGCGGCACATGATTCCAGATGTGGGCACTCCTGCGTCCAGCGGAAGCTCCTGTGCTAACACGCACAGGTCCCCGTCATATACATGGTCGAGCCGACGGCGGCGAACCTCCACATCATCACGAGCGACCTCTCCCGCAGCCTCTACTCCCCCGCCTACATCAATTTCCTGTGCTCGGTGCCCCGTCCCCTCCTCGAGGACTTCGCACAGCAGACGGTGGCGTCAGGCACGGCGGAGCACATTGCGCAGATATACGACCAATATCTCAACTTCGTCGTCTCGGAGCCGGACCTGTTCTCGCTGGGCATGAAGGGCGCATACAGCACCCTGAACAGTGCACAGACGTCAGACTCGGAGCTGGATGCAACCGTGGACCGGGTAGTGTCGGGACTTTTCTCCGTGGTGGTCACCATGAGCACAATACCCATCATTCGCTGTGCCAAAGGCGGCGCCGCCGAGCTCGTAGCCGCCAAGCTGGACCGGAAGCTGAGAGACCACGTGCTGAACTCCAAGACGAACCTCTTCTCCGGCGATCAAAAGTCGGCGACAGTGTCGCGACCTGTCTTGATCCTCGTGGACCGCAACGTGGACTTGACGACCATGCTGAGCCACAGCTGGATTTATCAGTCGCTCGTGGTCGATGTGCTGGCGATGCACTTGAACAAAATCACAATGACCGTTCCCGTCGAAAAAAACCATCCCGAGAAGGGCACAAAGAAGCAGTCGTATGACCTCACAGCCTCCGACTACTTCTGGCTGCGCAATGCGTCGCTTCCGTTCCCCCAAGTAGCCGAAGATGTCTCCCAAGAGTGGAACAAATACCAGGAGGATGCAAACGAGGTGACGAGGAAAACTGGGACTTCGTCAATAGACGATCTCCAGGGAGACGGCGGCCAGTTCGCAGCTCACCTGAAAGGTGCTATGGCCGCACTTCCCGAGTTAAGGGAAAGGAAAGCTACCATCACAATGCACATGGAGATTCTAGAAACGCTAATGGAGGGCATCAAGGGTAAGTTGGTACTTTGCTCTCAAGTGTTGGGCAACAGACTAAGATGCTCTCAGATCGAAAACTAGATCAATACTTCCAACTCGAAGAAGAACTCTCAAAACAGAACAAAGCGCAAATACTCGAGCTCATCAAGGATGCCGATAAGGGTAAGGAGCCACTCGACAAGCTCAGATTATTCTTGCAATGGTACCTCACGACCGAAGCCGAGATAAGTCGAGCGGATTTGGAAAGCTTCACGCAAGCACTCGAAGCCGCAGGCGCAGACACCACTCCGATTAAATACGTCAAAACTGTGCGACAGCTCACACGAATGACCATGATATCCTCGGCCCCCACACAGCCCTCGCAGCCCACCAGCCAGCTCTTCGGCGGCTTCAGCTCTCTTTCTTCTCGCGTTACGGACCGCTTCAAGGAAGCTGGTCTGGGCGCCAACTTTGATGGTCTTCTCCAGGGCGTGAAGAACTTCTTACCAGCGAACAAGGACCTGACTCTCACCAAGATTACAGAGTCGTTGATGGACCCGGCGAATGCCTCGTCGAGTGCGATCAGCAAGACGGAGAATTATTTGTACTTTGATCCGCGGTCAGCAAATGCGAGAGGTACGCTGCCTCCCGCGAGCCAGGCACGGAATCAGCAAGGCACGCGGCTAGGGATGGAGGCTTCGTTCGGACAGCGGAGGCAGGCATTTTCGGAAGCTATTGTGTTCACTGTTGGCGGTGGTAGTATGGAGTAGGTTCTACCCCTCCGCACTCTCGGCTAGGCAAGCTAACTCTTTCACCAGCGAGTATGGCAACTTGCAAGAATGGGCGAAACGGACAAGCGCAGGCGGTGCCTCAGGCACAGGCCAAAAGCGACGAGTCATCTACGGCTCAACGGCGATATTGTCGGCCACCGAGTTTGTGAATAACGACCTGGCAAGGTTGGGCAGTGAAAGCACGTAATTTCCTAAATCGGCTGTTAGGGCGATAGTGTAGAGGCTTTTATAATCCCGACGAGCCTGCTGGTAGCAGGAAATGCATGACATTACTGAGCAATGTCGTGTTTCTGACCCCGGCCCGAAACGTACGGAAGACGGGTCGGTATTGTTTGCTTTTCACCATCGTTCGGGTGGACATGGGAGCATGTTGCTCGCTAACGCCTGATCTTTTCGTTCCCCAATCTCAATACAAAACAACGGGATCCAAGCATAAGTACAATGGCCAACCCGCTCACCAGGTCGAGTCTCTGTTGCTGGTTTCAAATACGGCTTCGCGTAAAGCGGGTACTAAATGCGTGAGTGATGTATGCCACACCAAGATTGCTAAGTGGGTGGGTGCGGGTCTACGTTGGGTTGGGGCGAGAGACATGGTGCTTTTCATGCGATCACGATGAGCCGACGCTGAAATCTAATGTAGTTCGCCTGTCAGATCACTACCAGTCTTTGAAATGATTTTGTTGAGTAGATCGGCTTATGGGTCAATGCCACCATTGCCACAAGTGGCTCGGTCTTGAGTAGCATCTTTCCCGTGCAATGTAACCGTTCCACTGACACGGTACGGTTACTCCTCGGGTCTTCCAGGCTCTAGATCGAAATATCCCTCCTCGAACCATCGATCCATCCCCTAGATCGGGTCGTTTAACCCGATATCGCACTGAAACTCTCGACATGCCCCCCCCCCCCCCCCCCCCCCGGGGGTTTTGTTTGCTTCAACCCCTAGCAGTGGCAGAAACATCTCGGGCCCTGGTCGTGAGAAATGTGGCGAGAATGCAAAGAAATGCATGGAAGGATGTGAAACTCGAAAGAAGGAAAAGGCTATGGTTGAAGCAGGGGTAAGCGGTAGGGATCGGGTAAGGCTGAGGCGGGTTTTAGTTGCGGGTGAAGGTGAGAGCACAGTGAATGGCTGGAAGGTGCATGGGTGTAGTAAGAACCGTGTTTTAGATTGGGCGGATGATGGATAGATTACACATGGGGCAGGTGTCAGGCGTGTGGGACGAGCACGTGGTAGAAATAAAGCCAGACTAGAGTCTGACTAGCGAACTGTATAAGGCACAAAATTTTGACGGGAAAGCTAGAATGCAGAGAAATCTATCGTGGAGAAACTGTTAAAATCTATATATACAAAAATCCACACCACCTAACCCTACAGCGTCTAAATTCCCGGCCCATAAACCCTATGATTCCTGGAATCAAACGCACTGCCCAAATCCGCCACAAACCCTCCGCCCCCGAAAACCACACTCTTGCCCCTTAGCTCCCAGCTCACCATCGGCTGTGGACTGCCTGTGTATGGATTGCGAGTCGTCAAGATCCAGCCTCTAGCCAGACCCTTGTAATCGGCTCCTTTGACTGCGTCCGGGACGGCGACGAGCAGCGTTTTCGAGTGCAAGAAGGGGGCAAATATGAGGGCTTTCCTCGGGGCCGGGATATGTGGGGAGTATGGATTGGGGATGTGGTTGGGGTAGGGTGATGATGAGGCAGAGGACGGGGGCGCGGTTATGATGAGCGGGCCGTGTGTGCGTTCTGTTGCACCGGAGGCCCAGGGGATGCCGTAGGTTATGAGAGAGGCTAGGGCTTCGAGAAGGGAGGAGAGCGTGGTGTGGGCGGCAGGGTAGTGGATGAATTGTTGGAGCAGGAGTTGTGGGTTGAACAGTGTGCTCAGGGTTTGTATGTTCAGTGAAGTATTTGTGGATGGCTGGAAGTGTGAAGTTGCATCCAGAAACCACTCTGCTCCGCATTCAAGCGCACATGCTAGTGATTGGATGAAGATATTCTGCATCGCTGGTGCGCGGACGTGGTCTGGCGCTAAACATGTATTCCATAACATGTGGCTGTGGATCTGGTATTGTATGCACAGCTCAACGAGCTCACGCGCTCGATTGACGTGAGCTGGGAAATTTGTATTCGGTTGGTTGCGGTGTGGGAGGTCGAGGAATACAAGGTCAAGCTGCACGAACTCTGCCCTTCCGTCTGAGCCTTGTGTGATGGGATTTGCGGTTTCGGGGAAGCGTGGAGGAGATTTTTGGTATATCGACGGTAGATCAAGCGTCGTTGGTCGGCAAAGCCATGATATCGAGCCATCATGCAATTTTAATGGCGCGCCTGTTGTACACAGAGCTACAGGGTCTCGCGCCGCTACACCAACGACCAGAAGCTGCCGAAGACATTCCTCTTCGATGGTAGGCCGTTGGAGTGGTGATGCTGCTCTGAGTGCCAGAGGCAGTCCGGCGATATTCAGGGCGATAGAGGCCTTGTCTCGATTCGCGTCTAGTCGCTTTAGATACTCTGGGAGTCGTGGATTGCCTCCTGCTTTCATACGAAAAATCTCGGCAACGGTGGGGATGAGCGAGGCCGGCTCGGACAGCGACGTGTACTTTGTGTCGTTGGGACTGTGTGCAGCAAGCGCGTCTCGCTCGGCGATGAGCGACTTCCGTCCAAAGTGCTCAAGGAGTGATCGAATCTGTGTTCTCTGCGGCGGTAAAATTGTTGTGTCCTCATTGGCGAGGACCAGCAGGTGGAGGAAGAAGGTTCCTGTGAACCTTATCACGGTATAGACGCCTTCATCCTCGTCGTCGGGTATGCAAGGAACGAGAAACACATGGCTCCGTCCCATCTTCATCTCGTGTGCGCACCACGCTCGCTCGAACCAAATAGAGCTCAATACTCGCGTAACGAAGGAACTGAAAAGCGGCTGCTGTTGCATGAAAGGCGGGTTTAGTGCTCGATTCGGTTGGTAGTTGGGCTGTGAGCCAGCGAAGGCGTGCTGCTGGATGTATTGCTCGAGGAAAAACAGTTCGTCACCCGTGGCGGTAATGTCGTCCAAAGCTACAACAACCGTTCGCGCGTTTTTGTAGATGATGTCCATTGCCCCGATCGCGACTGCCTTTTCATTCTTGTCTTCTTGTATAATGCACACCTGGTCGAACCAAAGGCCTTCTCCTGGCCTTCTCTCATCCAGCACGGCCTGGAACATGCCCCTACTCGTCGGGAGAGGGAACTGCTCGACCGTCCTGACCCAGCCAAACGGCAGGTCCCCGACGGGGCTGACCATCTTCCTTGGTGTGTCTTGGTTCGCCTTGTTCCAGGCATAGCTCATGGCTATGTAACTTTCTTCTTCTCCATCGAAAGCAATGTCGTTGATGAGCCGGAACGGTAGGCTAGCGCTAATGGAATGTTTGGTGACGAAGTCTTTCGCGACAGAAGGCGCGAGGCGGCCGAGGTCCGCCAGTAGAGTTTCGGCGTCAGCACTGAGCTTCACGTGGGACGGTGCCCAGGGTTGCCGCTCCGCCAGAAGTCTCTGCCTTACGACAGGACTGACGAAGCGGGCATGCAAGTTCGACGTGTCCAGGTCGTCCTCAAAGACCTCCAAGAAGTCGCAGTGAGCCGCTCGAAGCGGAGCCTGGAAGCTTGGTACCGCCATGGAAAAGTACATTTGAGAAGCAACCATTACTGACAGCAAAGGAAGGCAGAAAGCAATGCAATGTGCCTTGGAAGCAGGACATACCTCTCTTTTCAAGGATGCCCATCATGCCAAACCGCTTAGCCCACCATCGACCAGAGCCTGAGTGAGTTATTTGCATTGTGCGTCGGCGCCACGGGTGTATCGTCCGGGGCTTGGGCTGCAGCTGTAAACTTTCTGAGGCGACATCCGGCCTGAGTGGTCGGTCGAAATGGAGTACCGAAGCATCGGCACGCTATGCAGCGTGACAGAAGTTAGTGGGTAGTGCCAACGGTGACGTCGGGAAAGGAGCCGTGCACATGTCGTGCTGCCGCACCCCAAAAGCAATATGAAGCAGCAGGGCGCGTGCAGCCTTCTTCTCCATCAAGCCGATATCTGCAACCTTCTGGAAGATCAAACCCAGCATGCCACGAGCAAAAAGAAATACATCATCAATGTCCCTGTTATTGTGCGCCGAGCTTTGTGGATGCTATCTAGCAATACCGAAAACGGATTGGACGGAAACGAGGGCTGGATGTTCATCATCTGAGGCACTCCGTGCAAGAGAATCGTAAAAATAGCAGCCCAGGATAGATGGGAGACGAGAACCCGGTCGCAAACGTGGAAACAGCTCAAAACTAAACCAAGCAATCGCCAAACTGTTTCTGTTTCGCCACTTCCACCTCGCAGCCATGCCACCGCCTCTGCCCTTACCAACACTACCAGCGCCATCCAGCCTTGAGACAACCTGACAAATCACCAGACATATCGTCTAGTCGATTTTGGCGTTTGCAAGCCTTCCGCTGGGATTCATGATTACATTGGACAGCCGCAAATTCTTTCGCTTGTATTTGCTGTGCTTGCGAAGCCGTTTCCTGGCGACCATGACGGGAACGGACGATTTTGTAACAAGATAGTTGCTGAAGGACCCCAGCAAGACACTGTCAGAGTTAGATTCATGCGCCGAGAGAACGGAAAGAAACATACCCTTTCAAAGCATTGCGACCTCTAGACCCAAGGATGACCAACGTGGGTTCCAGAAAGTCAATCTGCCAACATCTGTCAGCGGCACGCCAAAAATGTCAAATTGTTTCGTACTTACCACCTCCGTGATCATGTGCTTGGGACTCTTGCAGTGGAAAACCTCGACCACGACCCGAATCTGGAGACGCGTCTTCCGCAGTAATTTGATGCAGCGATTCGACACTTCGACAGCCGCGTCGTATCGTGCTTTCTCTGCTTTGCCCATCGCTTCCACATCTGCGTCCGAAGCTGATACACTGTTCGCGAGCGGCGACGGCCCATGCCCTTCGGGTGACAGATGATCATGGTTTGATAGTGTCCTCATCAACGAATCTGACTCCTGCTGAGCCGTAGGACCGACGCCCGGCGTGTCTGTGCCGCCAACGCCCGTTTCTTCGTCAACTGCATACACGGCAAGCATAGTGTCGCCATCTCGCAGGACTGTACCGATGGTCCACTCCAAGGCGTACGCGGCTTCCTCACTAAGGTCGGTGGCCACTAGATAGACTCGCTGGCGGCGCAGGCCTTTCTCAGCGTCGTCGAGAAACTTGCTGTAGTTGCCGCGAACGATCTGTCGGACACAACGGTGAGCTTCGGGACTGGAATGTATGGGAGAAATATTCAAAGACAACTGCTGTGCAGATTTTATCTCGGCCATGTCAGCCTCGGTGTCCGAATTGTAGGGAGTTGATACCCCGGAGCCGCCCTGATCAAAACTCGTATGTGGATGCACTCCGGTCTTTTTGCTTGACATCTTCTCGCCAGACAGCATCGTGCCGTCTGGACCGGTGACGGTCAAGCTTGGTTCAAGCAATGAACGCACCGTGTACGTTGAGGAGATGTCTTTGCCTGCAAGGCTATCAGCATGGGGTTGCCCTAATAATGCTGGGTAACTTACGCTCTTCTTCGGCGGCGGCTAGTAGGCTTTTAGGTGTCCTGGCGTCGCCATGCTTATCAGAGCCACCGTTATTTCGAGTACGCCGCCTACCCCGTCTCTTCGTCGCGCCCCAACCTTCGCCATCCGAGTCGTCTGAATCATCGTCGGCGCTGGATTCAACGGCAGCCTCGTCGTCGCCAGAGTCGTCAATAGCAAGGCGGACGCCACCCCCGGGTGCGAGAGCTTCGCCCTTCAGGGGGTCTGATCCTTTGCGGGTGGGAAGGCTCGATAGACCGCCGCCGGCGCGGAGCAGAGCGGCATCGGAAAGCCTGCGGTATGCTGAATTCATATCAATGACTCTCCCGGAGTCTGTCACATATTTGTTGGGCGTGGGCATCAAGTTCAACGAGTTAGTGTTCAGCTTCCGCCCACCTGGAGACTGAGACCGTCCAGGCCCAGGGCTACCGGACTTGGGCTTGCCCAGAAAGCCGCCCAACGAGCCGTGCCGAACTTGCTCGCGCGGCGAAGGCAGCAGATCAGACTCTCCGTACACCGATGACATGGCACGCGGCTTGTTCTTCTTGCCGCCCTGCGAGACACGCTTCGGCATCGAGTGGGCTTCTATAGTTGGGAGCATCTCGAATTTGTACGCAGACTCCGGATTGAGCGTCAAGCTTGCGAGGCTCCGCGCGGAGGGAGGTGGGGACGACGGAACGGGCCCACGGCTGCTATCCCGTGGAGAGGACATGACATCGAGCATGCTGCGCACGGGCGGGCCGTCGATGTCGAGCATGCTGCGGACGGGCGAGGTCGAGGCGGCCGGGCTCTGTGCGCGCGCGCCGACATGGGGACTCTCGTTGCGCGTCGGCCGCGCTGCGACGGGCCTCCCCTCCAGCAGGGCCATCACCTCCCTCATCTCCTCGTCGAGCGCGGATTCAAGCGACATGGTGGCGGCGGGCATGGGCCGAGGTCCTCTGTGGCGTGACGGTACAGCGTCAGTCCGTGTGCCGGCTGTGGTGCGTGGTGAATGCAGGCGAGGGCAGTGAGAGGGCGCGCGACGACGACGACGCGGGCGTGTTTGTCGACGGTGTTTGCCGTGGTCGGTTGGGGTATACGGTTCGCGTGGTTCCTAGCTCGCGGCGTGGGGTTCTATGGCATCATAGGCGGGCTGTCAAGAAGTGAAGGGGCCCAACAACCACGGTATCTAATTGAAGCGGGCCTGTCGCGTGATGGAGCACTGAGAAGCAATCTCGTGGCGGGGTAAAATTAAAAAATGGCCGGGAAAGCTGTTGCGTAGCAGGATAGCGCGCGATGCGTGCGTTAGCCGCTGTCGGAGAACAGGTTGTTCCCAACGACGGTGGTGTATGCTGACGACATAAGGAGACGCGTGGGAGTGGGTGTTCGTGGGAAGCAGGTCAGGACAGTCGGCGCCGGGGGGACACGATGCGTCGTGGGTACCTTTAGTCTAAGGCGGCGACGGTGGAGGAAGACCGAACCGACTGCTTTTCTGGGCGTACTTGGCGGCAACGCTGCATAGTCGCCTGCTATGCGCGCTGTAGATCGCATATATGCCGCGTCCTTTAGCTCACGTACATAGTAGCACTCTGCAGACTTTTGCGCTGCTGGCACGTCTGCGCCATGTCCGCAGTTTGCTTCTCACAGAATACCCACATCACCCGCAATTGCTCCGAAGCATTCAAGCTGGGATGCGCCAAGCATTGAGGTGCTATCCCAGCCGATCACATGCATAAGACGCTCCAGCTGTCGCGACTGGGGTTTCGGCTACGCTCACCGGACTGAAAGGCGTCCTTGGACTCGCTCCTTTGGATGAAGACTACTACCATGGAATAGTTTGTTTCATTTAGCTATGCCTGCCCCCAGCCGTGCTCTGACCCACCACTAATATACATCCATTCCATCCCCGACGGACCCTTCAGCTCCAAGGAGTATATCATACAGTCACGCTCATCTCTTCCTAGGAAGAATGATGTTGGCACGCGCCGCGACACCCTGCTTGTGTATGGCATTTCGCCTCTCCCATAGCGAGCTCTTGCCTTCAACGACCGCGACTATCTCTTGCGCCACTCGTTGTGCAAAGCTGCCTTTGCCGCTCCCCGTGTTCCGCCTCCTTGACGCCGCCGAGAGTATCCATTGCACTGCAGTACGTCGTCGTTGCCTCTGGCCGAGCGGCAGCGGGAGCTGTAGGGCTGCACCACCACCGGCGGCGCCCTTCTGCAAGCGAATGCGCAGGAGCGGAGCAACCGAGTCTATCGCGAGCGTAAGGTACAGTATGGGGTTGAGTGGAAGGTGGGATGGCGGGGGTGCGCCGGCAATGAGCGGCCGGGTTGGGTTGATGGTCGGAATGCCCGACGTGCGGAGATGCTGGAGAATGAGAGCCATGTCCTGGAACATCATGAGCTTGGCTAGCCTGTGTATTATGAGAGCCGTTGCGTACCCGTTGTGCGGCGGCCTTCTTGCCGTGACGCATGAGCAGATTGGTGACCTGGTCAACTACTGGGTCATACCTGTGCTTGACATGTGCATCCTTTGGAATGGGCAACACCGGCAGTGCAAACCTCAGGCCCGGTATTTGTGGTGCTGTGGTAGGTGGCTTGAAGTCCACAAGTCCCATGTCCAACCCGCCATCGCCAGCAATCGAGGCTGTAGTCGTTGAGTAGGCGCGCGAGCCCTTGGGTGCCGTGTTCGGCTGTGTCTTGATGGCGTCCTTCATCACCTTGGGTAGCTTGTCTTGCGCCGACTTATCTCCCTTGACAATCTATAGAACGATCAGTCGTCGCTCTTTCGAAAGCCGGCGGGCCATAATTACCTCCTCAACCGGTGTTCCTTGGCTAAGATCTGGACCTTCTGTGCCCGTGATCTTCGCCATTGTCGCCGCTTCCTGACTGACATGAGGAAGAGGCTTAGAATCTGGTCGTTTTGAACGGTCAGCGGCTGGAGGTTCTTTTGAATCCGAGTATGCACGGATCTGCGGCGATGACATCCGGACCACGGGTCGCAGCCATTGTGTCTGTGGCTTCGGCTGAATGGGGATGGCTCGTGTGAAACCAAGAAGATTCAATCGTGGAGGCATGTCGGACGTGGTGTGGTTGCGATTGATGGGGTCATCGCAAAATTATGCGGAGACGCCGCTCCGCGAATTGCGCTAGCGTCAATGGTCACGTGCAGCTATAAAACGTCACGTGCAAGAACTGAGCATCATACATGTGTTTAACAGACTAGACAAATACTACTCCGAAGGTATCAATCCCGTTCGATGATGACTATCCATCACTTCGAATGGCACCTCTCACATCGAGCGCAAACATCTTACTATCCAGTCCAAAGTTTTCTCCGGCGAAGCTTGCTCGATGGCGGTGCCTCGCCCCCTGTCTATGAGGTAGAGTGTGCGACATCAAAATCACAGGTATCTTCGTGCTAAAACAGCGCCTGTGAGCGTACAGTGCTGGCGCCCGCGCTATACAGTACTGGCTTTGGGCATGTGCAGCAGAAAGCATGAGAGCGGGCATCTTCCCGCTCCAGCCCTCTGGATACCAATACCGGTAGCGTCGGAGCAGCGTTTTCGTCATACATGAGACATGCTAGTCCTATCTTTACCCCTCTTTGTCGTCCCACGCGTCCCCGCAGATGAACAAATAGCAAAGGCTCTGAAAGAGCGCACCGTTACCACCAGAAAGCGACCGGTGAGCTGTACTTGCAGCGATCGCCATGCACCTTCCTTTCAGCTACTCTATTGGCGGCTAACAAGCAGCAATGACAGCGCAGCAAGAAAGATGCGGAAGGATGAGGAAGGTTCTCCAGCCAATGCATTTTGAGAGAAGGTTACACACCAGGCAGATACGAGATGAGAAAAAGAGATGACAGCTCGCCTCGCATGTTGATACGTTTGTTTCTGTGAATGGACCCACGGCGCTAAGACTGTGATGCAACTCGCCCGAAAGGGTGGAGAGCGGGCCGGCCCAGCGTGAGGTTGAGGGGTCGCGAGATGTTTGTCCGCATAGTAGCTGCACGCTCTTTTGGATCCACCGTGGTGCTTTCTTCTTGTTCTATCCCATCCCGCCCAGCCAGGAGGCCAGTCGCATCAACAAACGGTGCACACCGCCTCAGTCCGGAAACGCGCATCCGTGTTGTTTCACGTCACACGTGACTACCCGTATCCGCGTTTCGTTAGCGCCTTTCGCGCCTGAGGCATACCAAAACTAGGCTTGCCCCGCCACCTCACGCTTCTTTACTCCCATCTTCACGACACTCTCGGGTCTATCACTACCGTCCATCATTTAGTTTGTTGTTTTGGCGTGCTCTCTGGGCATTGATCTTGCTGGTGAGCGAGTTGTTTCCTTTGAAATTCCACTCATTGCTCCCGTCTCATATTCTACTGAAATGATGAGAAGAAGCGAGTTGGCCTGCATACAAGAATACCTTTCATCTTGTTTGGTGTTGGCTTTGCCCCCAATCATCATGTCACTTCGGTCATCAGCGGCCTAGTCTGTCCTTGCAACTCCATCTTCCTAAGCATATTTTCCGTCATAATTGCAGCCTCCTCTGCGTTTGAAGGGAGTTGTATCACTAGCTAACCAATGTCCTGCGTTAGTTATTGTGCCCGTTGATCCTTATCGACTGCTCCATTCACTTGATACTCGCCCCTCGTCTGCCTAAGCCATGGCCAGCAGAGGGCGTGGCGGTAGAGGGGATGGCGGAGGTCGAGGCGGTAGAGGGGATAGCGGAGGTCGAGGCAGTAGAGGGGATAGCAGAGGTCGAGGCGGAGGGGGTTTCCGTGGAGGTCGAGGTAGTTTTACACCAGCGAAGATATATGGGTGGGTTACGACAACACCTTATCCATCACAGAATGCTGATAATCGTTTATCCAGAAATGGACAGTATCCCCAACCCGACGCCGAGACCACAAAGGTCGAAGACGCCATGACAAATATGTCTGGCGCCTTTGCTGCAATGTCCGTCGGCGGCGTTAAGCTGCCGCGGAGGCCTGGATACGGAAAGCTTGGAACGCCCATCGTTCTCTGGACGAACTATTTCAAGCTGGAGGGTATCAAAGCCGACACCGAGTTGTTTCGCTACAGTGTCGCCTTTCAATCTGACAACGAGCTCCCAAAGCCCAAGAAGAAGAGGCTTATTCAGCTCTTGCTTCAGCGGGAACCGTTCTCTAAAGTCCCTGCGGCGAGTGACTGGTCTCATGTGCTACTGTCCGCCAAGAAGATCGAATTGGGCGCAAAACGACCCGTATACGACATAGAGTGGTATCCTGAAGACGGCGAGCCACTCCCGGCAGCCACCGAAGGCGAGAGTAAGCAGAGGGCGCAAGCTCGCAAAAGGAATACGATGAGGGCTCTTGTAGAAGAGCTCGGCACCGTGTCCATCAAGGACCTATTGGATGACCTCAAGCAATCCGGTACAAATTACCCGCTCAAGCTGGAGACCATTCAAGCCCTGAACATTGTTCTCGGCTTCGGCCCTAGCTCTGACAACCAGATTGTGACGGCTAGTGGTAACAAGTACTATCCGTTCGGATCCCACCCGCAGGTGCAAATTACGGACCTTGGTTTTGGTCTCCAAGCCCTACGGGGCTACTTTACGAGCGTCAGGACCAGTGTGAACAGGATCCTGGTGAACGTCAATGTCGCGACCGGCGCATTTTACAGAGCCGGACCTCTCCTTGGCTTGATGAAAGAAGTCTCCGGTGGAGGACCTCCCCAAAGCCCGGATGCTTACCGTCGACTCGCCGCCTTTGTCCGAAAGCTCAGGTTTGAGACCAATTATATCCGCGAAACGGACAAGACTGGCAAGGTCAAGCTGGTGAACAAACGCCCTGTCACCAAGCGCAAGGTCCACGTTATCACTGACCTTTCGCCGTTTAACAAACACAGCGGGAACATTACCTTCAAGCTAACCACCGACGGCAAGGACGAGAGCATATCCGTGCAGCAGTTCTTCAAGCGAGCCCACCAAGTTGAACTAAAGTCTCCACAAGCGCCTTGTGTCAATTACGGGACCCGCGAAAATCCCAAGTGGATTCCCTCAGAGCTCTGCTTCGTGCTGGGAGGTCAGATGGCTCGCCGCCTGTTGCTCGGTGACCAGACACGAAGGATGATTGAGTTTGCTGCTCGACGACCGTTCGACAACGCGGAATCCATTGTGAATGACGGCTTGCAGGTCACAAAAATCAACCCAGGCCTGAACAAGCATCTGACAAACTTCGGAATCAACATCAATCCCAAACTCATGACGGTCAACGGGCGTATCCTAGAGGCACCCACCCTCCAATATCGAGGCACAACAACTTGTCGACCTCAGGACGGTAAATGGAACTTGGATACACGTGCGCTCGGCCAGAAGCCTTTCCGGATCGCCAAGACCCTCGGTTCATGGAACTGTCTTGTCATTGACGCCGGCAATCACGAGACAATCGATGGAGGCGTGTCGGCAATCAAATACCATTTGGGTCTGTTTAGACGGTCCCTCGACACTTATGGCATGAACCCAGGTCCTGTGCAGAATCCGCTGGTCATTAGTGTCAACCCTGCCGACCTTCACAACAAGAATGTCGAGAGTCTGAAGAAGCAGGTCGCTCAATCGTTGAGAACCGGTTTCAAAGCTGCAAAACCCGACTTCCTCTTTGTTCTGCTTCCCAACGATAACGCGGCGCTGTATGACAGTATCAAAATGGTGTGCGATGTCAGCTTCGGTGTGCCAAACGTCTGCAGCATCGCGAGTAAATTCACACAAGAGAAAGGCCAAATGCAGTACTTTGCAAATGTCGCGATGAAGTTCAACCAGAAGCTGGGCGGAGTCAATCATATGATTGAACTCAAGGACCTAAAGCCGCTCGACGCTGGGACCATTGTCTTCGGGATCGATGTCACACATCCTTCGCCCGGCAGTGCAGAATCTTCCCCGAGTATCGCCGGAGTGGTCGCGTCCATCGACTCCAATTTCTCTCAATACCTGGCGAGCATGAGAGTACAAGAGGGCCGAAAGGAGATGGTCTCCGATTTGGAGGCGATGATCCTCGAACGTTTGGCAATGTGGCGCAAGAAGAATAACGGACGCATGCCGTCTAAGGTCATTGTGTACCGTGATGGCGTATCAGAAGGACAATATCCCCTGGTCATGCAGGAAGAGTACCCGCATTTTGTAGATGCGTTCAAGAAAGCGTACGGCGCCCCCGAAAAGCACCCAAAGATCTCCCTCATTGTGGTGGGCAAACGCCATCATACTCGGTTCTATCCTACCACGGAGAAGAGTACGGACGGCCGAACCGGCAATCCAAAGCCCGGAACTGTAGTAGACCGTGGTGTCACCGGAGAGAAGCTTTTCGACTTCTTCCTTCTCGCACACCAAGGGTTGCAGGGGACGTCGAAGCCGGCGCACTACGTGGTTCTCAAGGACGAGAACAAGCTGGGAGCCGACCAGCTTCAAAATCTGGTAAGTCAATGTCTTCTCTAAAAATCTCATGTCCTATGATTGATTTGAGCAGACTCACAACTTGTGCTATACCTTTGCACGTGCGACTCGAGCCGTCAGTGTTTGCCCGCCGGCATACTATGCCGATATCCTCTGTGAGCGCGGACGCTCCTACCTTCATGCTGTTCTGAAGGGCGGCGACTCTGCCGATGCCTTTGGCGACAATCACTGGAAACGAGACGTGCACGCGGCCCTCGCGGAGACGATGTACTACCTGTAAGAGCATCGCCATTGCTCTTTTCTCATCGTCTTTCAACATCTGCCAACTTCTACCTGTTTGACCATCTTTCTGCCTATGGTACGAAAGACTTCACTGAGCCATTCATGCGACTTACGAGTTGCGATGCATTCTTTACGGAGTCTGCGTCAGGGCTGCATTGGCGTACTTTGGCTTCCACGGGAGCCAAGACGCTCGCAGCGCAGAGCATCACAATACCCGGTATTGCTTTGCTTTCTCGTTGGCTATTGGCGTCCTTTCGGAGAGCGGAAATTGCCAATACCAACCTTCTCAGTCGGCCAGACGTTTAACACCTTGCCTTTTGGCGACAGTATCCAACTACTTGCCTTTCTTTCCTTACGCCGACACTCAATCATTCCAGCCCACAATACAAATCCCCCATCCACCCCATTTTCTTGCCGCTTGGGTATTTCTTTCTGCATACACACTGCCTCCATCATTGCTACACCCCTCGGCACAATGATTCACATCAGTACCATGGTGGCCCATAATAGGTACCTCTCATTTTGGAGATTACCCCACCTTGGATACATTCCACCGCCTATCGTTACTGCATACACCGGGGAAAGTAAATAGGAAATGCAAGATTTTTCTTTCGCGCACAGTTGTGTTTGGCTTGTGAAGTGAACTACCGTCCTACTCGCTCAGCGATCTCCCGGCCTTGTCTAGTGAGGGCACCGTTGTGGGTGGTGATTCCCCACGCTTAGCGCCTCAGGCAGCAGCAGGGATGGCCAGCCTTGTGCGGCACCAAACCCCAACCTCTTGCGTTCCCAGCCATCCGTTTCACTTCGGCTCCCCTGTCGAGCTGTATGCTGGCCCCTCCTCCGCGACAATGCGAGAGCCACTCATCCGACCTCTCTCCACCCGCGGCGTTTCCTCACCAGCGACGGCGTGCTCTTCACCAGGCACCGATGTCTCGTAGGCCTCGCGCATCACAAGGTTGCTCCATGTGCCCGCAGTGCCTCCTCGCATCCCTTGTAGTGCCGCTCTAGCTCACCAACCTTCCCGTTACTGCTATCGGTCACACCTCACAGACAGTCGCGATCACCGTTCCTGCGCACCGTCCCAGTGGCGCCATGATGGATACCATGGACCGCGGGAGCATCTACGACCACGACATCCCCTCACTGAGTGCGTCGCTCGAAGCCTTTGATCCGGAGCGCAGCACGCATTCGGCCTACAGCGCGCGCTCGAACATGCACTCGTCGCGGTGGAGCGTTCCGCCGGAGCCTGAAGAGTCGGAACCAGAGTCGGAGGGGCCGTGGGCGCCGCCCGCGTGGCAGAAGACCAACAACCACTGGTACCGAAAGTCGCTGCTGGGCGAGAGCGGCATGCGGTCAAGCCCGTCCAAATCCCCAGGCTTCGACTACCGGAGCGACCGCGAGATCACCCCGTCGCGCATACCCCTCCCCGAATCGCCGCGAAAGGGCACCCCGTGCACGAGCCCCGAGCCCATGTCGGAGCAGGAGCAGAGGCACTTCACGCCCGACAACATCGCGTCGAGGATGCAGAGCCCATCGGCAGAACCACAAGCGACGGAAGGCGTGCAGCACACTGCCGAGGATTCGATGGCGCTGTCGCACCACGAGGAGCGGCCGGTCAATCTAGACGGATGTAGGTGCACAGCTCCACCACCAAGCACACTCCTTCGTATGAGCTGACTTGCTTAGTTGTACGATTTACTGTTCGGGGAGACACGATGGTTCGCACAGCGCCCATAGAGGACATGATCTCATCCATGGCCGCCGGCCTGCATTTCTTCACACGGTCGAGAATGAACATGATATGTGCCATTGCTACAATCGCCTTCTCGTGGGTTCTGATACAGCCATGGAGCACGGGCCTGATACCAGACGTTGCCAACGTCGCCAACATGGCAAAGCAGTTCGAGCCGCTTATGTACGCCTCTGAGAATGTGATACCTCGATCGCGCGAGCTGGCGGAGGCTTCGATTGCGGTACAAGATCTGGGCGAGAGCGTGAGAGCGACCAACATGTCTGCATCGACGGTCATCATAGACCAGCTGGACGACCTGGGGGACAGTTTGAAGGTGTTGTCGGAGAAGATAACGAGCTTCTTTACGAATGTAGATGGAGACATGGACTCGTAGGTATCATGGCTCCTTCGTCTGAGCACTACTGATTTTTCAAGCGTCCTCATCACTATGGAGTGGGCTAAACGAGAGCTTCAAAGCATCCAGGACCCAAAGATTGGCATGCTTGACCGAGCCATTGGCAACATTCACGGCGGGCTTAGTAAAATAGGACTCCTTGAACGGAATGGCGAGGCCACGACGCTGGGAAGGGTTGTCAACGATGTCTTGGGCCACACGACGCAGCAGCGCTCCAAGGCCACGTTGCAGCGTACCTTCGATTACCTCTTGTCCACGTTGGAGGAGAACATTGCCAACGAACTCAGCCGCGCCGACGTCCTCTTCCAACTCTTCGAGAGCGTGGACCGCCAATTCCACAACCTCCACCGGTCCGTCGCCAAGGAGGAAGACAGCCTTGCTACGCGCAAGGACGAGTTTCTCGCGTCCATGTGGCGCAATACCATCACCAACAAGATGAAGATCAAGAAGTACGAGAAGAATCTGAAGCTGCTCAAGGACGTCCGCGCGAGCACGCTCGCCAACAAGTCGGAGCTCAAGAGCAACATCCAGATCATCCACTCGGTCAAGGACCAGCTCGACAAGGCGCGCAAGAATCTGATCTCGCCGCTTATCCGTCGCGCGCAGTCCAACTCGTTCGGCCTCGAGCAGCAGCTCAACGACCTGTCAGGCACGTACGGATTCCTCAAGGGCCTCCGCGAAACGCAGAAGCACAAGGTGCTGCAGCAGCTGTGGGCGGAACCCAAGAAACGCGTCAGCATCACGACGGGGCGGGACAGCGACGACGATGAGGCGGAGTAGGGAAGCGCAAGACGGGTGTTGCCAGACTAGTGCGATGCGGACCGGTTGAGGGATGATTGTTTACGAAGCATTGCGTTGGATAGAAAAACCCGGGGGACGATGCCATGGCCCGGAGTTTGTTTGGATAGGGGCGACCGGAGTCTGTCAAGTTTCTTGTTTCGGTGTTGCTGTGGGCGGGCGGCACCCAAGTCAGTCAGACTCACTGCACTGCAGCAGAGTGCTCGCGCTTGGTATATGGGCGGTGTTGTGGGATTATACTGTACCGGTAAACATGGCGCTTGGCGTGCGAATTCACATCCTTATCACACTTGGCGCGTGCCTCAGGCTCCTTAAGGCTCCTCGGGCTCGCTTTCGGGGGATTTCGTACGTGCGGCCCCGATCGGGAGTACATGACGAGGGCGCGCACGGACACGGGCAGCGTAACGGGCAGCAGGGCCTACCTCGAGCGTTGTGTGAGTGTGCGCTGCATGTGTGTGTGCGCGCGGCGGTAGTCGTGGTAGCGACTGGATTGTACAGAGCAGAGCATCGAGTTGCGATTAAGCCTCGCGGGATGCCCTCGCAGCAGAAGGCCTCCGAGAGTCGCAGAGAGGCATCGCGCGCTGCCAATGCTTGATGTCGGCTGGGGCATCATCGCTGGCGCGATCGACAGGCCGGGCGCGTTCGGCAAACGGGGCGCGCTCGCTGGCGCGCTCTTGGGGGTTCCAAGGTTCGGGGCTGTGCACCAGCCCCCTGCTTTCCATCCGTCGTCATGGCCCAGTCTCTGACCGGGCCTGATATCTCAAAGCACCGAAAAGCTGCATCTGTCTGCTGCGCCCTCTCACCCCGCTCTCTCTCCCGTCCATCACCTGCCTCTCGCGATACTTTGCGAGCATCCGCCAGCTCCAGTCACTCCATTCGCTGTTTGCTACGCCATCCGCACGAACGTGTTCGTCCGCTGAGGCACTGCCGGCCCGCCGCAGAGTATAGCTGGCCACGTCCCTGGCAGAACTGACTCCCACTCTCTTTGACCCAGCAATGAGTAAGTGATTCCCTGCTTGTCTTTGTCAGTGGCGCCTTGGTCTTGGATATTCGCATCCACCTACCCCGACAGACACCACTGCACAATCCACAATCCATTCTGCACACGGCACACTGCACTGCCGTCCAGACACCGTCGTCGTCGTCAACACCACTGCGCGCGCAGCCACAGCCTCTTCGCACCTTGGCTAATTGCAGCGCTTGGCGCACCGCTCTACAGAAAACATAAAGCGCGAGTTCCACCGGGTTGCTCGCCACGGAAGCACTTACTCCACATCCGGCAGCTCCAGCATGCCTCACGATGCGAATGCGACTGTGAACGGCTCGGCCAGCGAGCATACCCCGCTGCTCGTCGGCGGCAGCAGCCCCGCCCACTACAACAACGAGCCGCGCTGGAAGTCGATACCGAAGCACGTCGCCCAAGTCACCTGGGCGACCCTCACCAGCAACTACGTCAACGTCTTCCTCGTCTTCGTGCCCATCGGCATCATCGCCGGCGCCCTGAAATGGAATCCGACCGCCGTCTTCATCCTCAACTTCATCGCCATCATCCCGCTCGCCGCCCTGCTGAGCTTCGCGACCGAGGAGCTGTCTGCAAAACTCGGACAGACGCTCGGCGGCCTGTGCAATGCGACGTTTGGAAATGCCGTGGAGCTGATTGTGAGTGCACGCGCACACGGCTGTGCGCCCGTGGCTAACAGCAACAGGTCTCCATCGTTGCGCTCAAGGAGGGCCAGATCCGCATCGTGCAGGCCAGCATGCTCGGCAGCATTCTCTCCAACATCCTTCTCGTGAGTCATGCGCACCGCGAGTCATGCGCAAACACTGACCCGCCCACAGGTCCTCGGATGCTGCTTCCTCGCCGGCGGATGGGGTGCACAGGAGCGGGAGTTCAACTCGACCGTCGCCTCCACCATGTCCTCCCTCATGGCCGTTGCATCCGCATCCCTGATCATCCCTGCGACCCTGTATGCCGCCATGGACAATGAGAAGGACGTCGGCAACGGGGAGACGGAGCGAAACATCCAGCTACTCTCTCGCGGCACTTCCATCATTCTGCTTCTGCTGTACATCCTCTATCTCTACTTCCAGCTCAAATCCCACCACCGCCTATTCGCCGACCTCGAGAGCCAGGAAGACAACGATGAAGAGGGCCATCATGACGGTGATATCCTCAGCCCCGTCGCCGCCGCCGTCGCCCTTGTCTTGATCACTGTCATGGTCTCCATCTGTGCCGATTACCTAGTCGATAGCATCGACTCCATCGTCGAATCCGCACACATATCCAAAACATTCGTCGGTCTAATCCTTATACCCATCGTTGGAAACGCCGCCGAGCACGTAACAGCCGTTGTCGTCGCATACAAGGGCAAGATGGATCTCGCCGTCAATGTCGCAATCGGCAGCTCCATGCAAATCGCCCTCTTTGTCACGCCCTTCCTGGTTATTTTGGGCTGGATCATGCACGAGCCCATGACGCTGCATTTCCAGGGCTTCGAGACGGTCGTTTTCTTCCTATCAGTCTTAGTGGTCAACTACCTGATCCAGGACGGCAAGAGCAACTATTTGGAGGGCTGCATGTGTCTTGGAACGTAAGCCTTACTCCTCCCCCTGCATCCACCGTCAGCGCCGAGATGCGGAGCTGCGGCACACCACCATACCCGATATATCTGAACAATGGCTAATTCTGGATTTGTAGGTATGCCATTATTGCCCTGGCGTTTTACGTCTACCCCGATAACGCGAGCGGCAATCTCACAGGCAACTTTTTGCAAAAGTTCTTTGCGGCGGCTTAGTAAGACCCGCTCGTGACACTACACCGGACCCCCGAGACACCCACGAAATTCAATGTCTAATTCCGACCGCCGTGCGGCGCCTACTTCCGTTCCTCCAAGCTTGTATATAGTCGGATACCTGTTCCGCGCCCCGGACGATGGGCAAAAGGGACATGTCTATTTTCCCTTGTAGAGATCTTTATTTCCTTGTGTTTGCGATGATTGATCATCTAGGCTGTACGATATCGGCGGTCTGCTAGAGAGTAGACGGGTGGTTTTCTCTTTTATTCATTTTGTTGTACCTTTCCCTCTGTCAATTTTTCGGGCTGGGGGCGTTTTGAGGTGCAGATTGAAAAGTATGTGTATGGAGGGATGGCAGACACTGTGTGTACTCGGTGCCAGAGGAGGATCTGTACATATACCAATCGAAGAAATGAACGGAGATTCTCTTCATACATTTTCACATGACTCTTTACCCTTTCCGTACCGTCAAAAGCCATAAAGGTTAAGGATTTCTAGCCCCTTCCCCATCATCGCCCTCCGCCCAACGCCGCACTCCAAACAAGATACCACGTCCTTGACGCACCCCCATCAATCCATCGCTCATCCCACAACCCATCGACCCCATCCCTAAAAAAGGCATAACTAGCCTTCGGATCGATAATGGCCAAGTTTGCGTACAAGATACCGCGCCAGCCGCCCTCGACAGCCCGCAACACTTTCGCATTGTTGAAGTGCGTATCCCATTCTTCGCGGACCCAGGCGCGAGGGCGCAGGTAGGTAGAGGCCGGGGAGAGGGGCAGCATGTGGATGCCGTGGATGAGGGCGGGGGTGGTGCCGAAGTAGGTGGCGTAGTCAATTTTGTTTTCAAAGAGGATTCCTGTTACTTTGTTGTTGATGAAGCGGGGAGGTTGGTTTGTGTTGATGGAGGAGAGGTAGAAGTAGGCAGGGAAGGTGCGAGCTTGGATGGCGAGCATTAGGTTGCCTGCACATTGACATTAGACCTAGCCTCTGCCCATCTTTTTGTGTTTGGACAGCAACAGCAAGGACGTACCTCTCTTCTCCATATTCACGTCCCCAATGACCTTCCCCCACATCTTCACCGCAAAACTCGCAAACCCGTCCTCCCCACTGCTCTCCTGATCCTTCCCATCTGCGCTCTCAAAAAGCCCCTTCGCCCAACTATGTCCGTGCCAGTAATCAAACGCTCTGCTAAACGGGTAGTCTCTCCCGTGATACTCGCTCTCCGCAAAGTCCTTGACCAGCGTATTCGTCCACGCCCTGTTGTCTCCCTGGTCCAACCAACTAGGGTCAAGGTACCCAATGACGGCGGACGTGTACACGAAGTAGCCAAAGTGGAAATGGTGGTCGTTGTAGTACGTATTTCCAAAGTCGGCACCAGGTCCATTGGTAAAGCCCGCGCTGGAGACGATGCCTTTCCACGA
Organism: Lentithecium fluviatile CBS 122367; assembly: GCA_010405425.1. Lineage (NCBI taxonomy): Eukaryota > Fungi > Ascomycota > Dothideomycetes > Pleosporales > Lentitheciaceae > Lentithecium > Lentithecium fluviatile. The sequence goes on from MU005571.1 coordinate 634,379, forward strand.
GTCGTCGTAGTAGAGCGGGTAGCGCTGGCGATTTTCCACATACCGCGCCATCTCCGCCTTCAGTTTTTCAAGCCCGGTAGCGGTCAGTCCAGCGTTCGCCAAAACGTCTTTAGTGACCCATAATATAGTGGCGAACTTCGCGAGTGCCTTTCCAGCGTAGTACAAGCTGCCCTGAAGAATCTCCTCGGTCATTGCGCGGCGGAGATCACGTTCTGCGACTGCAGCGAGGAAAGCGAGGACATCTGGTGGGTAGCGGATGCGCGTTGTGGGGGTGTTTGGGATCCAGGGGCCGAAGGACATGGTAACTGGGAGGTTCGGCTCGATGAAAGTCAGTCGATCGGCGAAGATTGCGGTTGTGGGGCCTTTGGTGGTGGTTCTGAGTTGTAATCTCATGAGGGCGGGTTTGAGCTCGGGATCCAGAGACTGGACGTGGTGTGGTAGAATGAACACGAGGGGTCGTGAGGGTCCGATTCTGGTGTAATTGAATGAGTAGGATCCTCTTGTGTCGTTTACGGTACCGGTCAGAGTGCCTTCGACGACGAAAGTGCCGAACGCCTCGTCGTATATGGCTTCTCCTTCCGCGCCGAGAGGATTCTTCGCAATCTGAATGGTGCCTCGAAACCCATCGGGAAGAATGAAGGTGTGGTTGTCCACCATGGTGAGCATCGCGGCATCGTAGACTGTCCCAGCAGCCAAGTTGACGTACATGACCCAATTTCTTCCATCCATATCTTTGATGCGGTATTTGACTGACTTCCCGATTGTCAATGGACTGCTGATCTCTTTGAACCCTAAGCCAGCTGTCTGTATCATCGGGCATGCGTTCTGGTATCCTGCCGTCACAAAACCCATTCCCTGTACTACCGGAAATGTCATCTTTGGCGCATTTTCGCCGTTGCCCTTTTTCAGATTGATGTTGACCGAGAACGGAAGATGCGTATCGGTGGTCAGAATCGTCTCCCCATCCAGCTCCCTAGCGCTAACAATGATCGATTGTTTCTTAGGGTTGAGAAAATTCTGGCCTCAGAATTAGTTGTTTCATTGCCTTCGAAAGGGATCATGGCGATATACCCTTGCGGGGTTCCCCTCCCCATACGCTAGGTCTTCTAGCTCAGCATGTCCAACATTCATCCCCCACGTCGCAAAATACCCCGGCTCCCTCCCCCCTTTCCCCCACCAGAGGGAATACGGATGAGTCCAAATCGGCTGATTCTGCTCGCCCAAAAAAGCATTCGCATAAAACTTGTTGGTATGCAACGTCCTGTACTCGTCGTCTTCGATACCCTTTCGAGGCACTGAGTGGTGCTGCCCGATCGGTATCTGGGGAAGGATATTGTCGGCTTGGATGGGGACGAAGATGTTGTCGGCCGGGATGACGTCGGTGTTGGTCGGCGCTGTTGTTGCGGGGCGCGCGGGTGAGAAGGTGGATTGGAAGGATTCGCGCCACGATTCTTTCTTCCTCGGCCTTGAAGACGAGGTCTTTGGGAGGATCGATCGACACTGGCCCATGGACGTTGGCGGCGGATTTGGAGGAGGCTGCCGCGAGGTGAGAGAGGATGCAACAGTTGTTGCGGACGATGGCGGTGAAATCTGCGCGGCCGAGGAGCTAGCAATAGAAGAGAAATAGGATTGGCGTGTAGGTTCCGTACTGAATAATCCAGAGCTCGAACGCGGATACGAGAAATTCGGGGAGTTACAGTAGATTGTTGATGTCAATGGCGCTAAATATGCCTGGGAGTAGCGACGCGCCAGTGAAGCTGCCCACTTTGTATGCCAGCGAAGCACCATGTTGGCTGCGGAGTTTGTTGGTAAAATTTGGGAAGCGCCGGGCCAGGCGTTTGTGGAGGACAGAGCGGAAGCTTTTAGGAATGTTGTTTGGAAAGTGGGACGGGTGTGTGTTGTATGGCGGTTGCTCTTCCTTTGTTTGATGGTGCAGAAGGCATAACTTACAGAGGATGAATCCAGAGATGATGCTACGCTCGTTGTCCCTGTCTTGTGCGTAACGTCTGATCGAGTTGATGGGGATTCGGAGAGTATCAGCGGCATCGATGGCTGCACCACCGTTGTCGTCCCATACATCGTCGTTGAGGACGAACTCCCCAGTGTTGACGGACATCTCACCGTTGTCTTTGTGGGGACAACCGTTTCCCTCACCACCTTCTTCGAAGGCCAGAAAAATACCGTATCAAGCGATTTTGCCTCAGCCTACTGTAGAAACAACAGAGAGAAAAGCGATCAACGGCAGCAGAGGGGCAATAAACATTGTCTGATTCAGGACAACGAAGGAATGGGAAGGAGAATAAAGACGATCCACACAATAGCTCGCTAAGACGCAAGAGCGGCATTGTAATGGGTGAAATGAAAAGGCTGAATGGGTAGCTTGGTACTTAACTGCGCTGTCGAGCCAAGGCATGTTATGCAGCGTCTGCACTCCGAACAGAGCTGAACAGGCGCCCCCATCTTGGGACCTCGACTCGGGTAGATACAGGGAAATGCCAGCGCCAGAGGCAGAGGGCCAGATCACCCGCAACCTTCCACGCGACCGCCCATGCTTCTCACCGCCTCGTACGGCGTCCTGCCTCTATCTCTTCCCCTCTCGCCCATCCCATCGTGATATACAACAAGGCATCTTTAAAACAGAAGCATGCCAGTCCAAGGCCGGGGTAGTACCGTCCCCCCGTGAACGAAGAAGGTGAAGGCAGGTGAGGCGCTCACGCTCGCCCCCGCGCCACGAGGGAGGGCAACGTCAGCTTTAAGTTCCTAGATACGGGAAGCACTACGGGAGACCAGACGGTTGATCGGCAGCTAGGTCCTGGCAAGGGATGGAGAGTGCATTGTCGGGGGCTGACAAGAATGCGCCACAAGCGTACATGGGTGTCGGAATGTGGGGTGTGGCGAGATCTATGGGGTGCAGGTGGATTGGATTGCTTGTGCGGATGATCTGGATGCTTGTTTTAGCGACGAGAATGGGTTGTTGAGGTATGGCGTATTGAAGGAATATATTTGATGCCGGGCTTGCGGGAGATTTGTCAGCTGCGAAGCTGAATATGATTTATATTTAGCATATGCTTTTAGCTCCTCCTTTCTTTGCGGCGACCGGTAGTATGTGGTAACGAAACTCCGTCATAGACAGTTGGAAGAGGTAGAATCGAGAAGTCAGATGTTCGGAATGACGGCACACCAAAAGACACCATCCGGCACGTTGGAGCAGACCCATGAACCTCGCCTCTTTCCCTATCCGCGCTAGTTGCCTGACGATCGCTCGTCCTTAACCTCTCTATCGTCGCACAACAATGTATCCGAAAGTTACTACCACAAGTCACATTGATGTTCTCGAATCAGGCACATCGTAGTACACGACTTGTCATTTTCGGGTACCTGTGCCCGCTCAACGGGGTTTGGAGGTACCAACCCGCCCAAATCACGGAAAGCTACATAACCTTCCACCATTCAGATCTCATGAGCAGTCTCAAACTCAAACGAGAGGCTTATGCATCGGCCGGATGACTCCTTGCTTGACCAAAAGTCTCGGCTTAGTCGCATCTTGGAAAGTCTTTTTCGTTGTCCATTCTTGCCCCTTGGGCAGCCTCAATGATCGCTCATATTGCTCTTTCGTCTCGAAGGGGAACGGCAGTTGCGAGGAGAGGTACTTGGTGTTGGCCTTGACCCGCTTCTCGTTCACAATGACTTTTGACAGTTTGGCATCTTTCCGCTTATTGGGCGCGATACCTTCCTTCCTCTTGTATGTGACTTGACCCTTGTTGTGGCGTTGCGCTTTCTTGGATAGGCCTTCGCCAGCCCAGGAACCCCAGCCTGGGAGGACGTTCTTCTCGATCTGCTCGTCTTCTTCGGCGATAGTGGCCTTCTTTTCGTCTTCAAACTCCTTATCGACGTCGTCACCAGCAAAGGCTGTTGCGGTGAGCTCTTGGTTCCGGAGCACGACGTTTAGGTCGATGTCCCCGGGCCTCAAATCGTTATCGTCGTTTTCCTCGTCCTGGTTCTGATATGCGACCGTCTGCCACCCATCATCGTCTGCTGCGCTAATGGTGGGGTTGCCGGCGAGCCCGTGATCTGTGGGTTGCTCCGACCTCGACCGCTTCTTTGTCTTCTTAGCCTTCGCTGGGACCTGGGCTGCAGCAATCATGTCGTGTGCTTGCGGCACCAAATCCGGCTCGGGTCTAGATCTTTTGCTCCTCTTAGCTTTAACGAGGTAGGGATTCTGCAAGCCGGCGTCGGCTTTGGGAACGGCGGTATATCTCGACCTGGTAGGCTTGGGGAGGTCCATAGGAAACTTATTCGTAGTCTCCATTGCGTTGGTTGACGAGCCCTTTTCGTTTCTGTCATCGTCTTCGGATCCGGCTCTCTCCTCGAACTCACTTTGGTCGACTCGGAATGCGGGGATGGCTGCATTTGTGCCGGGCCCAAACTTGCGACGACCACGACGAGCCGCGTTCTCGTCCGCGTCGTCGCTGTTGCTCTCCTCGCCTGCAAGCTCTTTGCGCATCCGTTCAATATCTTCATCATTGCGCGCCCTCCTTGCAGCTTCAGCCTTTCGCATGAACGCCATAGATCCAAGTTTAGACCCATCTGTTGAGAACGGGTTTTCCTTCAAACGGCCGAGGTGTCGGTGAAGGACTTGATCGCGTTCCTCATCATTATCCACATCATCGTCCGCGTCCTCTTCGCTAGAGATATCGGAAGCATCTTCATCTTCATCACGGACTTCTTTACCTTCGATGCGGCGTCGTAGCTCTTCGCTGCGTCGAGCCATCTCAATAACGCCGTCACGAGCATCCTCATCCCAAGCAGCTCGTCCGATAGCATTGATGCCCTTGGCCCATTTGCTCTCGCGATGTTTGGCGCCCATTCGCTCTTCCGCTCGTCGTCGATCGTTGTACTCGCGCTCGTCTTCCGAGATATCAACACCATCAGCCATACGAGCGTTTCGCTCCCGTTCCAGTATCTTCTCGCGCTCCTTTCGATGCACTCGACGGTAGGCTTTACTCTTGATCTTTTTGATTCGCTTTGACCGCACTTCCTCACGGAACAGCAACTCCCTTTCCCTGCGAAGCTGAGCACGCCGCTTTGCAACTTCTTGAAGAGGAAGCTTATTAGTCTGCAGTTCTTCCCACTTCTGAATCTGCTCTTCATCATCCTTACCGTTCGAAAGCCCACTCTGCTGTAGGATTGATTGAATGGTGCTCTCGAGATCGTTGGCCGGAGCAGCGGCGGTGGTAGGCAGGAGTCGGCTCTCGCCCATGCGCTGACCGTCCTGTGGCTGATAAAGAGGGAATGACAGATGCTCAGCACGACGGTTGTGCTTTACAGTATCAGTCCATCGTTCGAGGGTTTCGTTGGCTTTCTGAATGGCAACGGCTCGGTCGAGTTTGTCCTGCTGGCGCTTTGGTAGAGGAGCGTCTAGCTTCCTAGCAATGTCGTTCCGCATTGACGGCTTGTCATCTTGTAGGAGCTTGAGTGCCTTCTTCTTCTCAGGATCGGCAATCTTAGGTTTCAAGCTCGTGAGATCGACTTTCCGGAAGACACCGAATTCGGAGGGCGTGCCAGACTCGTGTGTCTCCGCCTTTCGACGAACGGGCTGGTTCTGCTCGTCTTCTGCCACCAGTGACGATATGAGGTCGGTTAACTGTGCCCTCCTGTCCTCTTCACCCTCATCCTCGTCCGAAGAGAGGTCTGATGCGCCATCTGCCGCCAGATCTCCGACTTCGCTAGGCGCTTCATCGCTATCGTCGAACGCAGAATCTCTCTTGCCCTTCTTTGTTTTCCGCTGTCGCTCTTCCTCGCTCTCTTCATACTGATCGAGGGCAGTAGCAAGATCGATGGCATCTTCGCCCAAGCCGTCTTCGTCCTCGTCTTCTTCCCCGTCGGCACTCTCTTCCTCGTCAAGATCAATTTCCATATCCGAATCTTCCATAGCTATGGTATTCTCCACATCTCTCGGCTTCTTCGGCTTTCTGCCCTTCTGATTGCTCGCGCTACCCCGAAACGTCCACCCCTCAAACTTCTCTTCGTCGCTCTCCCCGAAGGCCTCGTCACTGTCGATGTCGCTATCGTCATCGTCGTCAACATGGCCCATCGTCCAAGTATTGCCCTCTGAGTCGCTACCCTCATCAACGTCGTCCGCGCCTCTTCTCCGCTTGCTCTTCTTCACATCCGACTCTCCTTCTTCCTCATCCTCTTCATCTTCCTCGTCGTGCGGTCGCTTCCGGTGCGAAAAAACATCCGATTCTCCAAGTCGATTCCGTCGGACCCTGGCACGGTCGCCATGCTCGTGGGATGCGATGGAAAACGCATCGAGCGCCCGCTTCTGCGATTTCTTCGGTTTGCGACCGGCAGTTTTGGCGGTGGGCGGCCGCGAGCTCTTCAACGAGCCTCTGGAAATTCGGGGAGGCATGTTCGCGGGTTGTGTCGTAGAGGAAGGCTTTGCGGCGCACAAATTCCAGTGCGGGCGAACTCTTGGCAGTGACTTTTTCTCGTTCAATTATTCCTTCCTAACAGCGGGCCGCGATTTTACCGACGGACCTTGCTGAGCACCTCCGCGCGCGTTGCATACCCATTGACGACATCGCGCCATCCGAATACGACTGGATTACAGAGGAGGAAGCTTGAGATAAATACGAAGAAAGAAAGAGAACCGCCAAAATGTTCAAACCATCGCCCGCGCTCCAAGGCAACCTCCGCCGCCTCCCCCTCTCCACCAAACAAGCCGGACGAGAATACTACAAGGGCAACCGCGTTGGGTCCTTGGGTACGATCGATAGATACGGTCATTTTCACCCCGATTATTCAAAGATACGGACATTTGTCTATCCGCTCAGAGGCATAAAGAACTTCGAGGTACGAGCCGTATTTCCCAACCCTCCAACTCGGCTGGAACATATCTTTGCGCAATGGAGACTGATATGCGCGGATAGTTGACGCCGTTTGTCTCGACCCGCGCGTCGAAATTAGTCGAAGAGGGAGAAGGGACTTTTAGCGTCCCGCCGAAACGCATTACTGGAGAAGAATACTTGGAGATGTGGAAGACGGAGGGAGGACATGACATCGTCGAGACTCCTGTCCAAGATGCAGCATCGCAGGAGAGGATGAACATGCCTGAGGTCTGGGAAGAGCCTGTTGCGAAAACGAAGGCGTAGACAAGAGGAAGTGGACAGGACGCTCCCGAAATCGAATCGAATAGAGAGGACAATTACTTGTACACTACTAGGGAGAAAGTGGTCAGCGTGTTTTACGGCGTTTGTGGATAGCATTGCGGCCCGAAGCCGTTGAAGTGTACGATTTGGAGTGAAATGTATGATAGGAGGAATTCTCGCATGTAGGCTTTCCGAGCCTGAGAACGCTACTGCACATTGCTATCCAGGGTATCATATATACTGTTACATCATGATCCTACAAGCTTCCGCACGCGACCTCTAAACATCCCTCCTGACCGCGAAGAAGTAATTGCCCCACTCCTCGCTGCCCTGCACCTCCTTCCACCCCAAACCGGGCACATAGATCACACCCATAGTTTTCATTCCCCCATCCCCGCCCCATTGCCTCTGCCGGAACCAGGTCCTCAACTCCCTTTCATTAACATATTTGCTCCACACATGCGTCCCCTTCGGCACGATTCCGAGCACATCCTCCGCCATCACATTGGTAACAAGCCAGCTTGTCCACGTTCTAGCAATCGTGCTCAGTACCAGCCAACCCCCAGGTTTGACGTGTTTCATTGCTTGTTCCAGGAACGGACCAGGCGCATTGACGTGCTCGAGGACCTCAAAGATGGAAACGACATCGTACCCTTCCTCAGACGTTGCAGGAACTTCTAAATCTTCAATAGACCTGTTCAAATATGTAAGGCGACCGGGCGCCGCGATCGTAGGGTCCGTCCTCTTATGCGCTTCCGCAATCTTCAGGACCTCCGGCGTGGGATCGATCGCTGTGACGGAAGCTGTAGTGGGAAGACGGGCAGCAGACTCGGCGAAGATGCCGCCGCCACAGCCAATATCGAGATATCGAAGCTTCGCTGGTGTAAGCGTGGATGAGGGCGTTGTTTCTCGACATCGCAATATGAAGGTGTGACGGAGCGGGTTCATGAGGTGGAGAAGGCGCGATGGGCCGTGGGGGTCCCACCAGCTCGATGCAAGGGCATTGAAGTGGGATATTTCTGTTGGGTCGACAGAGGACTCGGAGGGTTTGCGCGGGGGTGTGGTGCTTGAAAACAGGCGAGGAGCCGGGAGGCTGGCGGCGGGTTTCCATCGCAGTATGGTTGGGCGCGGTCTGACATGTCGTGTTATTGAGGCTGTGTGTAGATGTCGAATTGAGCGTCCGAATGCGTTGGAGGGCTTCATGATACCGATTGATGTGGAGTGGGCAACGTCAAGGCTTACAGACTCGCCATGGGCAGCTCTGGCGTGCGTTGATGTCACCCAATTTTTGCGCACGGGCCGCGGTTCACGCCTAAGGTCCATCACATCGTTCTTGAAGCGATCAGACAGTGTTCAGAATAATATTTCAACTGCCTCAGGAACCTCTCATGAGGCCGAATAGATGGTTCTACATCCGTAGATTGGTGTAATGCACATATATTATCACCCAGGTCATTTGTCATCCCACGAACTGAGCAAGATACCAGTCTCATGCTCGAGTATCCCAAACGCCGTCGCTATGCAGAGGAAAAGAAAGAAGTCATTTGCGCATGTGAGAAAAGTCCTTCAGGATGTTGGCCATGTGGGTGTTGGTCTGTTTGCCGCCACGGCGCGGGCCCTTCCTCTTCTTCTTGTCCGGCTTCGACGCGACGACCTGGCGCGGCGCACTCGAGGGCTTGAGACCTGCTGCCAGAAGGCTGTTGCGCAAGTCGTCCGGGTTCGGCGGGATCTGAACCTTATGCCACTCATTCGCGAACTCGGGGTCCATCTTGTGCACAAGCGACGGATCGTTACCCCACCTTCGACGGCGTTAGCATGAGCTGCGACACGCATGTCAAGTAACATACACTGTCCGCGCCTGCTGGTCCTTCAGGTTCCGCTTCACCAGCACCTCCTTCTTCGCCTCCAGCTCCTTCAGGTCCTCGTGCACGTTGGCCCAGCCATCCTTGAGGTCCTTGACCGACAGTCCCTGCGACGACTTCTGCTTTTGAAAGTAGCCCTTTAGCTGGGCAGTGTTGCGGATGTCGAACTTGGGCTTGTAGCGGTACGTGTTGTCCTTGGGGTTGTACGAGATGCGGTTCTGCGGGTTGTTGCTGCGGAAGAGCGTGGTGAGGTGCTGGCGGGTCGTGTGGTCGTCGGCGCGCACGTTGAGATACTCCATAATCTCCTTGAAGGTCATCCATCGCTGGTTCTGGCGCAGGAAGTCGATAGTGTAGGTCAGCTGCGTGTAGATGTGGCTGCCCGTGCCCGTCTCCTGCGGCTGCGAGTAGACGACGGTGCTCTCTTCGGGGCGCTTCCTCTTGCCGCCGCTACCGGAGGCATTGGAGGGCGTCGGCGAGGGCGCCGAGGGGCGCGCGACGGAGCTGGCCTTGAGGAACGACATGTTTCCGGTAGGGAGCGGGCAGAGGTAGGCGGCGGGTGGAGAGGGCGCGGGGCGTGCGGCGTCTATTTAAAGGGCCACACAATAGCTGCGGTCGAGGTGCAGTGCCGGTGTGTCGGCGCAGTGTATGGCGTGGGAGGTGAAAGAAAGAGGGCGCCCTGGAGATGAATGCGGCTGCCTCACTAGGCGCACGGGCCGGCGTTCACCTGCAGTGTGGAGTGTGGTAGCTCCAGAAACAAACGCCTGCCGCGACTCTGCACCCACTCGGCCGTTCTTTGGGGCCACAACGACGCTCCTTTGCCTTTCTTACATTCCCACTTCTCCCTGCCCGTTCTTCCTGCAACAGCAACCTCCCCCCGACCATGTGCTAGGGCTCACGACCACCAGATCATCCACCATGGCTGCGGCTGCCGTCGACGTCGACTACCTCGCCGCGTCGTATTCCGTCCCGGCGACGCACATCCAGTCTCTCCTCTCAGAACCCACCGTCGAGCTCGTGCAGTCGCTGCTGACGCTGATCGAAGCAAAGGCGCGCGAATACGATGACATCAAATCAGAGAAGCTCCGCTCCGAGGTGGAGCTGGAGGCTGCCGTGCACAACGCAGACTCTCGCGCGCGCACCCTCAAGTCGACTGCCGACACGGCCCTGAAGGAGGCCGATGAGCTGCGCCAGAAGCTCGCGCATGAAGGTACGCGCGCCCCCTCCCCCCAAGCGATTGACCCCACACTGCGTCAACTGGTACTGACGCCCCCCAGAAACGGCCCGCCAGCAGATCGAGACCGAGCTGCACACTCTCCAGACGTCAGCCAGCAGCGCGACATCGCAAGTGCAGGCGCTGGAGTCCCGCATCAAGACGCTCGAGGCACAGAACCGCGATGCCGTCGCCCTGCACGAGGCCAAGTCCGCCGCCTACGACCGCCTCGCCGAAGAGCTGTCCGCACAGCATCAGAAGTTTGTCACCCTCCGCAAGCACGTGTCTGGGCTGGAGGAGAAGAACCAGGCGCTTGAGAATGCGGCCACCAGTGTGAAGTTCCGCGAGTCCAACTTCCAGCAGGAGATCGGCCTGCTCCGTACAAGCAACGAGTGGTTTGAGGCCGAGCTGAAGACGCGCGCCGCCGACAACACCAAGTTCCGCAAGGAGAAGAACGCGCAGATCGCCGAGTTGCAGCGCGCCAATGCAGATGCCAGCCAGACCATCGACTCGCTCCGCAGCAAAGAGACCTCGCAGGGCAAGCGCATCGAGGAGCTCGAGCAGCGCGTTGAACAGTCTCTCCTTCGGATCCAGCAGCTACAAGAGGAGGCCACACAGAACCAGGAACAGTTCCGCGCCGAGCTCGATAATGCCCGACGCCTCGCCACGCTACATCAGGAGAGTGCCAACACCGTGAAGAAGCGTCTACAGGAAGTGCAAGATCAGCTGGACACCATTGGCGACCAAGCAGCGGATGAAGTCGGGCGGTTGCAGGCCGAGGCCGATTCTGAACGCGTCAAGGCCGCAGAGTACGAGAGCCGGGTGGCCGAGCTGGAGACGATGCTAGAGAGCCAGGAGGCGCAGATAGCCGAGCTCAGGAGTTCTGCATATGTACCGGGCACCCCGCGCCGGGCCATGAACGGTTCTTTCGATACCCCAGGGAGGGCTGGTTCACCGATAGCCTTCTCGCCCGGCGGCTCTCGTCTCAAAGGTGGCCTGTCAACCACTCAGCTATACACCGAGAACACGAAGCTCAAGGCAGATATTCGTGCCCTGCAAGAACGAGAGGAGAAGCGGTCTACGACCATGAGCGAGATGCTCGAAGAGCTTGAGAGCCGGCAACCAGAGATTGAAGAGCTTCGGCAGGAGAATGAGCATTTGGCTGCGGAGATCTCAGGCATGTCTGGTCTGCTGGAGGAAGCCCTCAGAGAGAAAGATGCGGCGCGGAAGGAAACACGCAAGTCGCAGGGCGATTATCAGGGCCTTGCCCGACAAAGAGAGCTTGACCGCCAGCTTATACGCGATACGACATTCCAGAACAAGCTCCTGCTCTATCAACAGAAATCCCAGGAACAAGGCCTGGAGTCTCTTTCCGAAGAAGAGCAGCAGTATCTCAGAGACACTGCAAGTAACGAGATCCCTGACCACCTGCTGGACGAGGATGATACCGCCACCAGCCGCCTGCTCAGCAAACATCTCGTTCTGTTCCGCGACGTAAGCCAGCTTGTAGAAAAGAACCAGGAACTTCTCCGCACCATTCGAGAGGTCGCAAACCAATACGAGGGCAGCGAGGCCCAGGCCAAGTCCGCCGAACAAGAGAAGAGGAGCGCGGAGCTCTTGCAGCTGCGCGACAAGCTTACTCAGTATGAAGACGAGATGAAGTCGCTGAATCTCCGGTCGCAAGGTTTCATGAAAGAGCGAGACATGTACCGACGAATCATCTCAAGCCGTGGTCAAGATGCTGCTTCACTGTTTGGACAGTCGATGGGCAATAGAGCGACAGCCACCCCACCACCAGGGGACGATGCCATCAGCGTGGACCAGACGCCGCGCTCTATGAACAGCCAAGCCATTAGCCAGCTCCAATCAAGCTTAGATGCGCTTAAGGAAGAGAGTGCGACGGACCGCGCCACCTTCAAGAAGCAAATCGATGACCTCGCCAAAGAAAACCGTCAACTACAGTCCGAGAATGTGCGCCTCGCCACCAGGCAAGAGATGACCCAGCAGCGCTTTGACGTTCAACAACATACCATCAACGCTCTTGAATCGGAAAAGACCAGGCTGCAGAAACGCTACAACGACCTGCATGACGAGCTAGCTAAGTTTGAGCTCACCAAGCAACAGCATACGGAGGACCTCATTGAGGCGAGGAGTCAGATTGATAGTCTGGAGCGCGAAAACAGCAATCTCAAGGCGTCGCAATCGTTGTGGAAGACGATTGAGGCTCGCCTTATAGAAGACAAGAACGCACTTTCGGAAGACAAGGCGCGCCTCAACAAGATCATCACCGATATGCAGACTTTACGCAACGAGCAGGACCTCAATGAAGCACAGAATCGTCGAAGTCTCCAGACTAGGATTGATTCCCTTGAAGCTGAACTCCAGAACGCCAAGCGGAAGCTTGACGAAGAGACCGAGGACCACAAGAGGGCTTCGCTGAAACATGAATGGGAACAATCTGAAAAGCAAAAGAAGATAGACGACCTCCTGAAAGCCGCTAACGAAATTCGTCAGGAGCTCGCTTCTGTGAAGTCTGCACGGGACCAGTTGCAAGCGCGTGTGAACGAGTTGCAGACCGAACTGCGCCATGCTGAAGAGCGCGCACAGACTTTACAAACCCGGCACACCCCACAGGTCAATGGTGCGGCGGACCTGGATGAAGATGGATGTAGCCGGGAGGAACAGCTCAGCGACCAGATTGCGGAGCTACAGCGCGCTCACGAGCGTTTGCAAGAAGAGCTGGAATCTGAGAAATCGAATGTTGAGGTGTACAAGAACATTGCGGCGGAGGCGGAAGCGCAATATGAAAGCAACTTAGAAACTCAGACACACATGCAAGAGGAAATGGAGAAGAAGGACGCAAGGGTTATGGATCTGCAGCAGCGTGTTGAAGAGATCTCTTCCGAGCTTGCGACGACCAATACTGAGCTATCCAGTCTGAGGGGAGCTCAAGAACAAGAGAATTTGCAGTTCACGCAGCAAAAGGAACTCCTCGAAGCCGAGATCGGACGCCTTAAGGGCGAAATGAACGACTACAAGGCGGAGATGGAGAATCAAAAGCAGCTAGTCGCCTCTCAGGCCGAGATTGCGACAACGGCGCAACATAACTACGAGAACGAGCTCGCCAAGCATGGAGAGACTATGAAGAATCTTCGGGCGCTCCGAGAGGAACACAACAAGCTCAGGACTGAAGTTGCGCAATACAAGGCTCAAGCAGAAGCTGCTACCGCTTCCCTGGCCCAGAGCGAAGAACACTGGAGCTTGGCCCGGGGACGCTACGAACACGAGCTTGCGGAAGCTCGAATCAGATATAGCAGTCTGGAAGAGCGAAACAAGACGCTGTATCAACAGCTTGATGGAGTCAACGCACAGATTGTCAGCCTTCGAAACAACCAAGTCTCCGTCGCTGCTGGTGAGACCGGTGCGGTGAGCCTGGAGAGCGGTCTGCAAGCACTCAACAAGACCCTTCGCGACGACAAGGATATTCTGCAAGTACAGATCAATGCAAAGGATCTAGAACTTCAACGCGTGCGGCAAGAACTTTCACACAAGCAGGAGCAGCTTGACCAAGCAAATGAGAAGCTAATCGCAGCGCAATCCAGCGCAGAAAGTCGAAACGGCGCTTCTAACCTGCAAGCTCTGCAAGAAAACATTGAACAGCTCAATGTTTATCGCGAGAGCAATACCACCCTCCGTAACGAGAATCGCCGACTGGAATCTGAACGCGACGAACAGATCAAAGAAGTGGAAATACTCAACAGCCAAATCCAGCCGCTACAGGTTCGCGTTGCAGAACTTGAGGGCGAGATCGAGATCAACAGCGGGCATTACAAGAACCTTGAAGAGGATCGCGATCGCTGGCAGAAGCGCCATCAAGATGTCCTCCATAGATATGATCGCATCGATCCGAAGGAGCTTGATGACCTCAAGAAACAGATTGAAGATCTCCAGGCAGAGCGCGAACAGGCATCGCAGCAAGCGAGTGCGATCGACGAACGCATACAGGCTGTGAGAGATGAGGAGAGCGCGAAATTGGAAGTCGCCAAAGCAGAATGGACGGATCGAAGGCAGAAGATAGTCAACCAAGCCAAAGAGAAGGCGAGGACCGACAGGGAAAGGATCAACGAACTGATTGCGGAACGAGACGTGATCAAGGAGGAACGAGATCGGTTGAAGAGGGATCTTGAGACGGCCCAATCAACATTGGAATCCACGTCCAAGGCTCGCGACGAGGCCCTCGCCAACATCAATGCCAACACTGATGTCAATATGGATGAAGAAGGCCAGGTATACGAGGGTGACACCGGCTTGGCTGCCCAAGAAAAAGCCGATCTGGAGGCTCGCGCTGCTGCAGCCGAGGACAGAGAGAAGCAACAATCGAACCAAGCAGTGTCTCTTGGCATCGCTCTTGAGGGTCTCAAGGAGCGAGAGCGGACTCTTGAGAATCAGATTGTAAGTCGCCTTTGGATGCAAACGGCTTCGATGACGCTAACGACATCGCAGGGAGAATTGCAAGAGCGCATCCGTGTCCTTAACGAGGAGCTATCCGAAGCACAGAATCAGAAACGACAAGCAGACGCTCGAGCTGAACAACTGCAATCCCAGCTTTCTTCGCTTCCCACGGCACCAACGCCACAGTCATCCGAAGAGACCGAGAAGCTCAAACAAGAGCTCGCGGCGGCCCAGAAGGAGAAGGACGATCTACAAACGCGCGTCGACATGGCTGACTCTTTTGCCGGCAACAACACTGAAGATAACGCGAGGTCGATCGACGGGCAGGTCGCTGAACAGGTTGCTGCAGTCAAGGTGGCGCTTGCAGAAAGCGAGGCCAATCTCGCCCATGCCCAATCCGAGCTTCGACAGCTCAAAGAACAAGCCAAGGCCAACGACGACGCGGTGTCTCCACATGTCAACCAAAAGCTGGAGAAAATGAAGAATAAGTGCCAGGAAATCGTCAACAAGAAGAAGGGTGAGATGGCAGATCTAGAGAAGAAGGTCAAGGACCTAGAAGAGCAATTGGAGAAAGCTCAGTCGGCAGCAGAAAATGACACAGGTAAGGACTCAACGACTGTTGTAAAGGCCGACCCTCTCCCCAGCGCTGGTGCAACGGAACGCGAAGTCCAGGATTTCATACGTGACAATCCCCACGTCCAAGCAATCATCAAGCGCACGGTTATCAACAAAGTCAAGAATGAAGCAAAGGCAGAACAAGAGAAGAACGTTAATCAAAATACAGAGGTGCCATCTGTGGCTACCGAGGCGGAGCATCAAAGAGCCATCGCGCAAAAAGTGGAAGAGGCAACAGCAGCTCTCAAGGCAGAGCACGAGAAGATCGTGGCCGAGAAGGTTGAGAAACAACGAGAGACCACGGAAAAAAGGTTTGCCGCCAAGGAAAGCTTCGCGAAGAACAGGTACAACAAGCTCAATGCTCAATGGGCTGTGGTCGAGACTGCCGCGAAAGAGGAACCCGACAAACCCGTGAAGGAGGTCTACGAGGCAGCTAAAACCGCAAAGCCTCCTCCGGCCCCGGCTACAGGCACTCTAGCCAAGACGCAACCACCCGCACAAGCACCTGCTCCAGCTGTGCAATCGGTGCAAGCTCAGCCATCAAGTGTGCCAACAGTCACGGCAACGTCAAATGGTCCCGCCCAGCCGCAACTGGCGTCACAACCCGGCACTCAACCCAACGGTACAAGGCCTAATCCTTTCGTTCAGCAACCAAATCCCTTCGCTCAGTCTCAAGGCCCGAGTCAAGTGGGCCAGGGGTATCCACAGATGGGTTCGGGATTTGGATTTACTGGTGGTCTTCCTCCACCTGGCTTTGCAACATCTCAAAATCCACAGGGCCAATTCTTCCAGAACCCACAAAATCGGCCAAACTCGCCCTTTGCCCAAACACCGCAGCAGCAGCAGCAGCAGCAAAACCAGCAATCCGGACGGGGTCGTGGCGATTTCGGCACCGGTCCCGCTGCTCTTCGCAACATAGTAGGCCAGCACCCCGGTGTTCCATCAAGCATACCGCGCGGCGGCACGTCTGGCATCCCGCAACCCGGTGGCCGTGGTCGAGGCGGTCAGCAGCAGCAGAATCAGGGACAGAATGCAAACGTCCCGGGCGCGGGACACTCACAAATAGGGCGCGGAGGTGGTAGAGGAGGCGGTCGCGGTCGCGGTGGACTCGCACAAGCACCTGGTAGTCCTGGGATGAATCCTGGCGCGGCGAGCTTCCAGCCTGGAGGTAGCGGCAGAGGGCAGAAGCGTGGCGCAGAAGACGATGGTGGTGCGCCGAGGGGTGGAAAACGCCCTAGGGGTGGTCGCGGCGGGCAGGGCAATGTTGGCGGCGGCGGAGGCGAAGAGTAGAGTAATGAGCGAGCTCATGTTGCTAGAGAAGGCGGGGCGTATTTGCCACTGCATTTACGGGATTTCATTTGTTTGAGCGAATGGTTATCTGGCATTTGTCTTCATGTTTCCCGGTTCGTGCACACATGGATGGATATGGGTGTACTTTATATGGGATGGAAAAAGGAGAGCTTTCTTTCTGTGCCATTGTATCATAGTCCGAGATACTAGCTACGAGTATCTTTGCTAGCGAATGCTAATGCCTCACGCGCTTGCATTCTACGTGCTCTTACGCCTGATTCCTTCGCATGATTGCTTTTGATAAGATGGTACATCAGGGACAAATTTAGGGAGAATGAGTGGGATATGGGAGAAAATGCACTCCTCGGGTCATCGTATCGCTTCATGGAGGCTTTCTCATGGTACCGCAGCCTATTGAAGGGAGATAGGGTGCAAGGGACTATGGGTAATCCCCAAAGCCGAGAGCCAGATGGTAGGAGCGCAAAATACTCTATCGCGAACGCACGTGACTACGTGATTGCCTTGCTGTCGTCGAAGCGAAAAGGTTGATGATGCTGCGTTTTCTTCATGTAATGCTGATTGGGCTGGTGGCCCGCCTCCTGTGAAGCATCACTGAATGCACCGCTTGCAAGGAGTCGAACAAGGACTTACGCCCCGCCAAGTTCTAATTCCCATATTAAGAGAGCTAACCGCGAGTCTTGATCATATTGTGGGAGCTGTGGGCAAAGGTGTGTTGATGTGCGCACTTTCCCTTGGGTCGATGGAGTGAAGCTCCAGACATCAAGACATACGTTATACGATGCGACATAGATAATCTTCGTGAAAGACGGTCAACGTGATGGGAGCGAACGCGGTCAGGGGTAACACGGTTTAGCGCGGCGGAGGACGGGCGTTTATGTGAGATGGAACCGCCCCCACAGCTCAGCCCTGCCCGGGGATTCTGCCTCGCAGATCCACCTCCAACTCTTCCACACTCCTTATCTTCTCGCCGCAGCGCTTCTTACCCTGCGTGTAGTGTTCTTTCGCGTTTGTATTTTGCTGCGTATTGGTATCTAGAGAAGATTATCACAGATATATAATTGCGCGCATCATGGCGGTCGACAGGAGCGCCTTGGCCGGAGGCATGTCGATGAAGGCCCTCTCGTTGGTTACAGTATGGCGCAGACAATCACTAAACTTTAGGGAGTAGCTAACTAACGATCATTGCAGCTTACATTTCAGAATTCCGCCCTCATTCTGGTCAGTCCCCTCGTGCCCCACGCTCCCGACCGAGCTCCCGAAAGCGCAATGATGTAGTCGATGATGGAACTGACGATGCGTGCAGGTCATGCATTATTCGCGAATCATGCCTTTAGTAAATGGCCAACGCTACCATGCCTCGACTTCGGTCTTGATCAACGAAATTATCAAGCTAGCAATCAGCGCGACCGTGGCGTTGTACGAAATATCGACGAACCTCCCGCCGAACACGCCCGCTACCGCGCTCATCCAAGATCTCATATCCTCCTTGTTTGCGAACGAGAGCTGGAAGTTGGCGATACCGGCAGCGTTGTACACGCTGCAGAATACGTTGCAATATGTGGCTGTGAGCAACCTGGATCCGTCGACCTTCCAGGTTACATACCAACTCAAGATCCTCACAACCGCTGTTTTCAGTGTGCTGCTTCTGGGTCGAGTACTGTCGCCAAAGAGATGGGCGTCGTTGCTTCTGCTCATCATTGGAGTCTCGATCGTACAACTCCCTCAGCAGGCGCCGCCTGAGACAACCATGGACGACCTGAAAGGAGAGGCTGCCAAGGTCTCGCGGCGGTCACTCGATTTCGTTGGGGGCTTTGCTAGCCGCGTTGTCCGCTCTTATATTGCCAAGCGATCTGCCACCTACGAAGGCATCGAGGAGGAGGAGGCCCTACAGCATCCACAAATGAACCGTTCTGTCGGCCTCATCGCTGTTCTGATATCCTGCGCGCTCTCTGGCCTCGCAGGAGTGATCTTTGAAAAGGTGCTCAAGGAGTCGGCGTCAGCGGGGACCAAGCCCGTATCCCTTTGGATCCGGAATTGCCAGCTCTCCTTCTGGTCGCTTTTTCCCGCGCTGTTCCTCGGTGTAATATGGGTTGACGGCGAGAACATCGCAAGGACCGGCTTTTTTGCCGGATACAATTACGTTGTTTGGACTGCAATAGGGTTTCAGGCTGCTGGTGGGATTATCGTTGCGTTGGTCATCAAATATGCGGACAATATCGCGAAGAATTTCGCTACGAGCATTTCGATCATTGTCAGCGCTTTAGCTAGCGCGTACTTTTTTGACTTCAAGATCACATTTTCGGTGAGTTGAATGGCAGCCCGCAGTGATTGCATGTGCTGATAGACTACGTGTAGTACTTGATCGGCACATCGATTGTCATGTCGGCGACATACCTTTATAGCTTACCCGAGCGGCCGCGGCCCTCAAGTACCGATTATGCTCTTGTCGAATTTCAAGAGACGAATGCCGACCGCGACAACGACTATCACGATTCCTCGTTGGCGATGAACAGTCCTACAAGAACCGAAGGCCCAACTACATCGCAGCCCTGCAGTCCGGTGGAGCGAAACTTTCCGAAGCGAGACGCTTGAGCGCGTCAGTGAGTTAAAGAAGAAAGATGTATTTGACTTGGAAGGGACTGCCTCACGTTTTGATACATAATTCAATCGGATGTACCGGTCTGTGGACAAGCCCCCATGTTGCCATCTGGATTCGGGCTTGTCTTGGAGAGTATACACATACCGCTGTGTAGCTTGAATGGGCGCGTCTGTGCAGAGCGAGGCTATTTGGGTACGGGGCAGGTCGGATCAAGCGGTGGATACAATACGCAGGGCTGCGTATCCTAATTCGGGTGGGGCAGCATGTACTTCCACTCCTAGGCTGAAGCATGCTACATCTGGGGTCTAGTCCAGATCTCAGAGCTGGCCATCTTGGAATGCCATTGCTATAGACTGCGCCATCATAGAACCCGGTATGAACACATTGCCGTGGCTCGGCCCTTCAAGGATCACTGGACGATGGTCAGCACGGCCAGTACGGTACCTGACACGGAACAGGACCATGTGAAGTTTCTGAGTGCAATAGGCGGCTACCGGAAATAGTCGGTGTTGGGGGTCGCGACTTCCTCCTTCCCGGCCCATCTAGGCTTCGGTTCGCCACATCACTCACCACTCAACTCTCTATCCACTCTCACTCTCTTCCCTCCCAACCTCGTAGACCCGGCCCTATCTTGCCTGTCTTTCCCCATCATTCTTGTTACATGTGGGAGTCATGGATGAAGAAGCGTATAACGTCCTAGACCGACTTGATGACCGAAGCGGGCGACTCCCGTCACAACAGCAGTACACGCGCCATCAGCCGCAGTTTAAGCGACCAGCTCAATCGATGCCTCCCCGAGACCAGTACCGTGCGCCACGTCATGAGCCGCGGTTCGACCGGGTGGAGGATGATGAGCAGTACGGACAGGATGTGCCGTTCGATTCGTTTGGTAAGAATTAAGATGTGAAGGCCCTGTGTGCTATGGAGTGAATGACTGATGAGAGTGCAGATGAGCGCCTGGTGCGGCAGCCGTACGAGGATCAGCAGCGACAGGCTGCGAAAGGGCAGGCGCGACTGTCGTTCCCGCCTCAATCCTCGAAGTTCTTTGAAACTGGGGTATCATCGCAGCCGCAATCATCGTATCGTGCACACGATGATGTGGCTTATGATATCAGTGGCAGGTGCCCCAAATCAATTGATATGCCATTGTCCCTGTGTACCTAGGTGGCACTAACGGTCAACAGGGCAGCGGGACTTCCTTGGACAGCAGCCCCGACTAGCTCGGTACGCTTACAACGGTGTGCAACCACAGGAGTCCAGCTCGGATACCCAACTGGGAGCACCATCAAGCCCAGCCTTCTTGGCCAGCCAGAGGCGGAGCGGAAATGCCTCATTCATCGCTAGCCAGCCGACCGGACGGCTTCATTCTGGTGAAGAAGAGTCATCTTTCAGAAGCCGTCAAGTACACAAAGAAGCACTACGCATACGGCCGCAAGTTTCGTTTCCGGCAACCGCACCGAAATCCGTCCCGCGGAGTGACGTTCCCATCTGTCAAGGAATCCCACTCGTGCTTATCACCGAACTGCCTGATCGCCTTCGCACAATCTTTCCATATCCCAATTTCAACGCTGTTCAATCAAAGTGCTTCGATAGCGTATACAGGTCCGACAACAACTTCGTGCTTGCATCGCCCACAGGCAGTGGCAAAACCGTCATCCTGGAATTGGCCGTCTGTCGAGCTGTGACCACGAACACTACGGGCCAGTACAAGATCGTCTACCAAGCACCAACGAAGGCCCTCTGCTCTGAACGCCAGCGTGACTGGCAGCGGAAGTTCAGTCAGGTTGGCTTGAACTGCGTTGAGCTCACGGGCGACTCAGACGCCACGGATCTTCGGAACGTGCAATCTGCTGATGTTATCGTGACTACACCTGAGAAGTGGGATAGCATCACTCGGAAATGGAAAGATCACGAGAAACTGATGCGGCTCATCAAGCTGTTCTTAATCGACGAGGTCCACATCCTGAAGGAGAGTCGTGGTGCAACCCTAGAGGTGGTTGTGTCCCGCATGAAGTCCATCGCCACCGATGTGCGCTTCGTCGCCCTGTCTGCCACTGTTCCCAACTTTGCCGATGTTGCAACGTGGCTCGGAAAGAATGCCGCCGAACCGTATGAGCCAGCTGCCAGCGAAAAGTTTGGAGAAGAGTTCAGACCGGTTAGACTTCAGAAGTATGTCTGCGGCTACCAATACACCAGCAGCAACGACTTTGCTTTCGACAAATTCCTCGACAATCAGCTTCCCGGCGTCATCAAGAGATTCTCTGAAGGCAAGTCGATAATGGTCTTCTGCTTCACGAGGAAGTCCACAGTGGCAACAGCAGAAGCCCTTTCATCTTGGTGGAAAGGACAGCATCCCAATGAGCGTGCCTGGAACAAGCCATCGAAACCTGCGCCCTTCGGTGACCGCGAGCTTCGCGACTGCGCCTCATCTGGGGTGGCTTTTCACCATGCCGGAATCGACATGAACGACAGATTGGCGGTCGAAAAGGCGTTTCTGGAGGGTGAGATCAGCGTCATATGCTGCACCTCGACCCTAGCTGTCGGTGTCAATCTACCCTGTCACCTGGTCATTATTAAGAATACCGTTACTTTTACCTCCGATATGGTAGTTCAAGAGTATGCAGATCTTGAAGTCATGCAGATGCTTGGCCGCGCAGGGCGGCCGCAGTTCGACAACAGCGCGGTAGCGGTCGTTATGACTCGTCAGAGCAAGGTCGCAAAGTACGAAAATATGGCGACCGGGCAAGACATCTTAGAGAGTACCTTGCATTTGAACCTTATCGATCATATGAATGCTGAGATCGGCCTCGGAACGATACGTGATCTGCTCTCTGCGAGAAGGTGGCTCACGAGTACGTTCCTCTACGTTCGCTTGAAGCAAAAACCGGCGCACTACAAGCTAGATGGCGCCCGGAGTGGGCAGAGCATTGATGAGCAGCTAGATAATATTTGCTTCCGAGATATCACCCTTTTGCGGGATAACAATCTTGCGACAGGCCAAGAGTACCTTAGGTGCACTGAGTTCGGTCATGCTATGGCACGTTACTGTATACAGTTCCACAGTATGCGAATCTTGATGGGACTTCAACCAAAGGCGTCCATTTCGGAGATCGTGAGTACAGCGAATTCTACCAAAAGCAACGGTTACTAATATTGATACGACAGCTATCGGCGATTGCGCAGGCCTCCGAAGTCGAGAGCATTCGTTTTCGAGCAGGCGAGAAGCCTCTGTACAAAGCCATCAACAAGTCCCCATACATTCGCTTTCCTATACCAGTCAACCTCGATCTACCAGCTCATAAGGTGTCCCTTCTCGTTCAATCTGTGCTAGGAGCCGCTGACATTACATGGGACGCTGAGACCTCCAAACACAAAGTGCAGTACAACATGGAGGCAAGTGCCATTTTCAAGCACATCACACGTCTCATTCGGTGTATAATTGACTGCCAAATTTGCCTTGGGGATTCGGTAAGCATTAATAACGCTTTGATGCTGGAACGAAGTTTCGCCGCTAGGGTTTGGGATGACAGTCCGTTACAGATGAAGCAGATTGAGGGAATTGGTGTTGTGGGCGTACGCAAGCTGGCGAACGCCGGGGTCAGGTCCATCGAGGAGCTGGATTGCACAGATGCTCATCGGATCGAAGCAATTCTGGGCAGGAACCCCCCCTTCGGCATGCGCACTCTCGAAAAACTCAGAGGCTTTCCAAAGCTTCGTGTGTCCCTTCACGCGCAACCATCACCAGTGAGTCATCCTTCCTTCATCAGGTTTACACATGTTAATGGTACTAGATCATGAAGACGCCCGAAGGCGTGAAGTTGCATGTCAAAGCTGATATTGGTTTTATCAACGAAAAGACTCTGGAGCTCTTCAATTCACGAGCTGTCTACGTCTGCCTGCTTGCAGAAACATCAGACGGCCGCAAGATCCACTTTGCTCGCACTAGGCATGTGCTGTCATCCTTTACAAGTTGCTGTACTGACATTGTTCTAGTGCGAAGAACATCGGCGGCGGTCAAACTTTGGTCTTCCCTGCTATTCTCACGGCCCCGAACCTGAGCATCAACTGTTACATCTCGTGTGATGGCATAGGTGAGCGCATATATATTCAGACCGCGTATCAGTACTAATTGACGCCAGCTGGAACGACGCGGAGCGCTTCTGTCACGCCAAAGATTGCTTCATCTATGTTTCCAGTTCCGAGACCTAGTCAGTCGACTACGCCACATGAGCCCCCGCGACCCACTTCCAACATGTCTAGACGACGTACCGAAAGCGGTCTGTCTACGGGAAAATCCACCGCCAAAACTGACGAGTTCGGCGATGACGATATCGATGACGAAGAGCTTGTGAAAGCGGTACTTCATGATCTTGACTTTGATCACATCGATAACTACGCGAATCCTACCGACAATATCACGAGGAAGAATACTGCGAAGAATGCCACTACAATGAACAAGTCCGGTGTGAAGCTTGCGATCCATGGACCATACAAGGCCGAGCATGAGCCGAATCAACTCGAGAATGGCAGATGGGCTTGTAATCATGCTTGCAAGGATAAGCTGGCCTGCAAACACATTTGCTGCAAAGATGGAATGGACAGACCGCCCAAGAAGGCTGGCGCCAAGCGCGTTACTTCAAACGAAAGCCGCTCCCAATCCGCAGCTAAAGCACCCGAAGAAAAGGGGAAGAAGACACAGACTAAACTGCAACTTGCTGCGTCGAAACGGAAGAGCTCAACTGCGATAGAGGAGCTTGATCTTACCCAACAAGATAGGAAAAAGAAAGCCGACTATGCCATCAACGGCCCAAAGGACTGTCGAGACCTACAAAAACTCCACAAAAGTGTGTTGAAAAAGGATCCCCCTACATACGTACCTTCTGCTATGCACCAGAAGCCGGCATATTGCTACAGCCAGGGTGGTAACCCAACCCTTTCTTTCTTAGGTATCGACACCGACTCTGCACGTCTGGGATCGATATCGAGCGACTATGGAGACATTCAGTTCGAGGACCTAACTCGTGACCTGCAGCAACCAGGTCCCAGTCATGCTCGACGGACAGCAGGCCGAAGTCAAAACAATATGGTGCTCGATAATGTTAAGGGCTCATCGATTGAATCCATTGCGCTAGATCGGCAATCTGATACATTCGGGGATGACGAATCCATATTTGAAGATGCCATGGTCGGTCTAGTGGATTCTGAGGAGCTTCGAGCGGCCGGGGAAGTGTCAGATAGCCATGCACGGGCACTTAAAGATCGACCTGACGAAGACTACGATTATGTTCTCACGGATGAAGACTTTGCTGTTACCGATGCTGCTACTCCTGTAAACCAAGAGCTGTCCGCTCGTGCGCTGGGATTCCCTACTTCGTCAACGGTCAACGTTCTTTCCATGCCTCCGGAGAAAGGTCGTTCACTCTTCGTCAATGGCACAAGTAGCCCCAATCACGCTACTACTACCCTCAAGCCCATTGCATCTCTGGGAAACAGTCATGTACTGAGTGAGCTGAGACGGGCAAAGAACGGGCTGGCGCTGTCGCGAAGGAGCTCTGAGCAAAAGGCGGCCCCGAACAAGCTACGAGATAGTTCCTACGCGGAATCGATCATTCCGAAGGCGCAGGAGAATGTTCAGCCGCCGGAAGAGAAACTAGTCCCTGAGGCCTACAAGGGACTCGAGACGTGGCTGTTGAAGGAGTTCGGAGATATCGTGGAGCTTGTTGACTGATCTGGGGTCAGTCATGTGCGACACTTTGTCTTACCGCTTGCGCTCAAGACGTTCGAAATTTTGTCATATGGGGGAATCAATCATGTGGAATTCATCGGGGGAAAGTTAAAGGCACGTAAAAGTTCGGTTCATTTATTAATGTGTTCGCCAGAATGTTTGCAAGACTCTCTCCCTCTTCAGCTTCAGATGTTCTCGGGTCCAAGGCTGCACGTGATGCATGGTGACTAAGCAACTTGGCACTGTCAACCCTGCCTGCCGCATCATCGTCCACAGCTTGAGGCAGCTGTGGCCATCATCCTTTGCATCCCCGACCAACGCCACACCACCCTCGAGACACACGCGCCCTTCCGGAACCGCTTTTCCCCAGCGCCGCCCATCATGGCGCCGCACAAGGACACCATGTTCCGCTCGGCGGACATGTCCTTGACGCAGCTTTACATCTCCAACGAGATTGGGCGCGAGGTCGTCTCCGCGCTTGGAGAGCTCGGCGTCATGGACTTCAGGGATGTAAGTTTGTGCCGAACTGGAAATGGGGTGTTGGAGATGGGTGAGTGATGGGCATGGAGGCTAACCGCGGCTGCTGCAGCTCAATTCCGAGACCACCGCCTTCCAACGCACCTTTACGCAAGAGATCCGCAGATTGGACAATGTGGAACGCCAGCTTCGCTACTTCCACTCGCAGATGGATAAGGCCACCATCCCGATGCGTTCCATATACGACTTCAACAACCCATTTATCTCGCCCTCCGCCTCCGAGATCGATGAACTCGCCGATAAGAGTCAACAGCTAGAGAATCGGATCTCTTCGCTGAACGAGAGCTACGAAACGCTGAAGAAGCGCGAGGTGGAGCTTACGGAGTGGCGTTGGGTGCTGCGGGAGGCTGGCGGCTTCTTCGACAGGGCCCGCGGACAAACTGAGGAAATCCGCCACTCGCTCGACGACAACGACGATGCCCCTCTGCTCCACGATATCGAAGATCGCGGTCAAGGCGAGGACCACTCCGCGGACCGATCCTTCTCCGTGATGAACATCGGGTTCGTCGCTGGTGTCATCCCGCGCGAGCGTATCGCGGCTTTCGAGAGGATTCTGTGGAGGACGCTTCGCGGCAACCTGTACATGAACCAGTCAGAGATTCCGGAGCCCATTATCAACCCAGAGACGAACGAGGAGACGAGCAAGAACGTGTTCATCATCTTCGCACACGGCAAGGAAATTATCGCCAAGATCCGCAAGATCTCCGAGTCCATGGGCGCCGACCTCTACAGCGTGGACGAGAACAGCGAACTCCGTCGTGACCAAATTCGCGAAGTTAACAGCCGTTTGAGCGATTTGGCCAGTGTCTTGAGAAATACCAAATCGACTTTGGACGCCGAGCTGACCGCCATCAGCCGTAACCTTGCCGCTTGGATGGTGATCATCAAGAAGGAGAAGGGAACCTACCAGACTCTGAACAAGTTTTCGTATGATCACCAGCGCAAGACGCTTATCGCCGAAGCTTGGGCGCCGACCAACTCTCTTGGACTGATCAAGTCGACACTGTCCGATGTGAATGACCGCGCTGGACTGTCCGTGCCAACTATTGTCAATCAGATCAAGACTACCAAGACTCCGCCAACCTTCTTTAAGACTAATCGCTTTACGCTCGCCTTCCAGACTATTATCGACGCCTACGGTACTATCAAATACCGCGAAGTCAACCCCGCTCTCCCGGCAATTGTTACATTTCCCTTCATGTTCGCCGTCATGTTCGGCGACGCTGGTCATGGTATCATCCTTCTCACTGCGGCGCTTACCATGATTTACTTTGAGCGCAAGCTGATGCGCAGCAAGCTCGACGAACTGTTCTCAATGATCTTCTATGGACGATACATTGTCCTCATGATGGGTATCTTCTCCATTTACACCGGTTTGCTTTATTGCGATGCCTTCTCCAAGGAACTTCCTTGGTTCAAGTCCATGTGGGAATGGGATGACAACGGCAAGGGTCCCACTTCCCACAGGGTCGAGGGCTACACATACCCCTTCGGCTTGGACTGGAGATGGCACGACACCGATAACGACCTGCTCTTCTCTAACAGTTACAAGATGAAGCTCAGTATCTTGCTCGGTTGGTGCCACATGACCTTCTCGCTGATTTGGTCTCTTGTCAACTCTCGCTATTTCAAGACTCCTATTGACATCTGGGGTAATTTCCTTCCCGGTATGATATTCTTCCAATCGATTTTCGGGTATCTGTCATTCTGTATTGTCTACAAGTGGAGCGTCGATTGGCCTGCGCGCGGACAAAACCCACCCAGTCTTCTGAACATGTTGATCTACATGTTCCTTCAACCTGGTACGCTTGAGGACCCTAAAGCGCCGCTCTATCCGGGACAAGCTGGTGTGCAGGTTGTTCTGCTACTCATGGCCCTTGTGTGCGTTCCGATTCTTTTATTCCTCAAGCCTTTCTACCTTCGCTGGGAACATAACAAGGCTCGTGCTTTGGGATACCGCGGCATCGGAGAGAGCACTCGTGTTAGCGCTCTGGACGATGACGATGAAGAGGAAGGCCGCCATCTTAACGGCGGACGGGAGAGCTTTGGGGACGATGACGATGGTATCGCGATGATCACACAGGATATTGGGCACGGCGAGGACCACGAAGAGTTTGAGTTTAGTGAGATCATGATTCATCAAGTCATTCACACCATTGGTAGGTCTACTCGCTTCTACGATAGACACATCTGCTAACAGTTATCTAGAATTCTGCCTCAACTGCGTCTCCCATACAGCCTCCTACCTCCGTCTCTGGGCCCTCTCCCTCGCCCATCAACGTCTCTCCATCGTTCTATGGGACATGACCATGAAGAACGCCTTCGCTTTCACTGGAATTGGCGGTGCGATCATCATGGTGGTGGTCTTCTACATGTGGTTTATGCTCACAGTGGCTGTGCTATGTGTTATGGAAGGAACCAGTGCTATGTTGCACTCGTTGCGTCTGCACTGGGTGGAGGCGATGAGTAAACATTTCATCGGTGATGGAGTGCCATTTGAGCCTTTTAGTTTTGAGAAGTTGCTTGAGGAGGATCCTGTAGAGTAGTGTCTGTGTCATTATTGAGTTTCTTTCCTTTTGTTTGTCGTACATTGTAGGACTAGAAATATGGGGCTGTATGCGTCTCCGTGGCGACGTATACACCCTGTGCTTAGCGGCGTCCTCTCATAGGTGCTGTATATAGCAATGTACACGGATTGTGAGAATCAGTACGTCATATCGGGAAGAACGAGGCCAATAGAGTTTGTCGGTAATCTGGCCTTACGGACGTTCCGAGTTCTGATAACCTTAGCTCTTTGAAGAGGCCGTGACTTTTTGCCTCCGTATAAATCCAGCTGCCCACTCTACGTTTCTCTCGTGTTCAGAGTTGTAGTATTGCTGCGCTGGCTCTGTATACACGGTAGCCCTTGTTCTACGACTCGTGTTTGCTACTCGTCGCCGTGGCGATGACGTGGAAATTAATCGCGCAAGGCCAGCGACACTGAAGTATCGTTGGGTTGCGTCTCGGGCATCTAGCGTTTCGGAAGGGTGATACTGTGTGCTCGTTGAACAGTGCTTGTTGGCGATTCACGTCCTCGCTTTCCGGCCGACAATCCCGATTTCCGAAATAGGGCTCGGAACGCCTAGGGCTGAAATGCCTGTCGAAAGGATGAATGCGCGACGGCAGTGGTCCTTAGTTGGGTGAGGCGCACGGGCTCTGGTACTGGGTATATCGGGCCGCGCTGAGGGAAATGCGAGAGAAACTGGAGACTTCTGGAAGATTGCCAGAAGCTTTTAGAGCGAGCGTGCGTTCTGGTCACCCCAGATGCTCTGACAGGCTTACGACTTGAGGCATTATTCTCTCGGCGCTCCCGGAGCCGTTGCGAGGTGCGACCTGGAACCTAAGGCATGGAATGGGTAGTCAGTGGAATTCTGGGATACGGCTTCCGCGATGACAGTGAGGTAAGCTGAAGTGGCAGCGCCTTTGCCGCTTCGCGGTCTCAGTTTCTTATCGACGTCGGGTCGTTGCTCAAACCGGGATGCAAGCTAGCCGTCAGCGAACGCCAGGCACTTGCAATTGCACGTGAGGCAATTGCCGATTCTCCTCAAACCGGATCGTCGAAGGCTGGGGAATGCATATGCCTTGACCGCAATTCATACACCAATGCAGCGCGACTGCCTGTGGTACGCGGAGGTGGAGAAGAGCTAGCGGGCGGTGAGAGGATTATGGAGGGTGCCGGCTCGCGGGCTACAGCGCCCATGCAGACGGGGTGGATAGCATGGGAGAGTGATTGGATCGTCGGTGAGACAGGGCTGTCGGGCAGACGCCGGCCAACTGCCTTTCTGGCTTAAGTGGCTGTGGCAGAGGGGCGTGCAGGGAGCTTGGGGGGCACGCGTTGCGGGACTGGATGGGAACCGGGGACGAGCTTTGGTGTAGGCTTGGAGGGTATTTATAACAGGAACAGTTTCCTCCTCTCTGTTTCTTTTCTGGAGCGTTCTCTCCATTTTTTGCTTCGCTACTCGCCTTTGAAGCTTTGCGTTGATATTTGTTTGCAGGGTCTGCATCTCTTGATTACCATACCCCACGTCCAAGCCCGGCTAGAAAAGCTTATCTCAAGCTCGAGCTATACCGTCGACGAAATGTCTTTTTCTGCTAGCAAAGTACCCATCTTGAGGTCTTCAGGGACTTTCTCGAGCAGGAGGTTCTCTACAAGCAAAGATCTAACTGAGAGTGGTGAGCACGACATTTCCTTCAGCTTCACGCCAATCTCCAACTTGCTTTTTTGCGCAAAGACGTCATTGCGCAGCGAGCTTGCCCCTGCGATGTTATCGCGAGGGTTTGGAAGGTGTTGCGGGCGCCCAATCGAAACAAGGGAGGAATGAGGCGAGGATTGAGGGCTGATGGTTCCCTGATTTTCGTGGGACAACAAGCCCAATACCCACCTACCTCATCTCTCACCGATAATCCCTCCGCAGCATCACCAATCCCGAACCCCCATGTCAACAATACCTTCAATCCCCGCAAACCCTGCCAACCCCAGCTCTGGTTAGTCTGGCACGACCATACTAACGCGAAGCCCCACCAGAGCTCACTTCAAAGATCCACCGTCAGTTCCGCGCCCACGAAGGCCACAAACCCCACGCCGGTCTCGATCCCACTCGTGCGTCCACCGGTGTTGTATGGACGTCCGAGCGAGCTTACGAGCACGGCTACCTCGAGGACCCCGAATCATGGGCGAACTTGGGACAGGGTGCGCCTGAGGTCGACGATGAGATACAGGGCTGCTTTGAGAGGCCGAAGGAGGTTGATATCACTAGCCACGGACGCGAGTATGGTCCCACGGCCGGTATCAAGCCGCTGAGAGAGGCGGTGGCTAAGCTGTACAACGAGCACCATCGCAAGTGGAGGAAGAGCCAGTACACTTGGTGAGAATATATCGTTCGATGGGAGATGAGATAGAAGACTAATACTTGGGTCTTAGGGAGAATGTGTGCATCGTTCCTGGTGGCCGCGCAGGTCTCATCCGTATCGCTGCCGTCCTCGGAAACTGTTACCTAGGCTTCTTCATCCCCGACTACACCGCGTACAACGAGATGTTGTCGCTCTTCAAGAACATTGCCGCCATCCCTATTCCCCTCGGCGAAGACGACAAGTACCACATGTCGCCAGATAAGGTCGCCGAGGAAATCGCTCGCGGGACCTCTGTCATTCTCACCTCGAATCCGCGTAATCCCACCGGCCAGATGATCACCAACCCCGAGCTTGCCCAGATCCAGAACATTTGCAGGGACCGCGCGACGCTTATTATGGATGAGTTCTACTGCGGGTACAACTACACGACGGACTGCGATGGCACGGTCATCTCGAGTGCGGACAACGTCGAGGATGTAGACGAGGACGACGTGCTCATCATCGATGGGTTGACCAAGCGATTCCGACTTCCAGGATGGAGAGTCGCGTGGGTCCTCGGTCCCAAGGAGTTCATCAAGGCCATCGGCAGCTGCGGCTCCTACCTCGACGGAGGCTGCAACGTCCCCTTCCAAGAGGCCGCGGTGCACATGCTCGAACCGCCGCGTGTGCGCAATGAAATGCGTGCGCTGCAGATGCACTTCCGCACCAAGCGCGACTTCGTCATTGGCCGCCTCCAGGAAATGGGCTTCAAGTTCCCCTTCATGCCCAACTCAACCTTCTATCTCTGGCTTGATTTGTCCGGACTGCCCGACTCCATCAATGATGGTCTTAACTTCTTCGCGGCCTGCTTGGAGGCTAAGGTCATTGTTGTGCCTGGTATCTTCTTTGATTTGAACCCGTCGAAGCGTCGTGATTTATTTGACAGCCCGTGCCATCACTTTGTGCGACTGAGCTATGGCCCGCGCATGGATGTCTTGGCCAAGGGTATGGATGCCATCGAGAAGATTGTGAAGAAGTGAGATCCTCTTCCCTTCCGTAGCAGGACAGTCATTAACATGGACATAGGCACAGAGAGAACCCTCGTCCGATCAACAACGTTAGGCCCCGTGGCGGCGCCACCTCCAATAACACGGTGTTCGAGTAGACGCGAATCTGATACTATGGACTCGGTTTGGGATGGATCTAGTTGTGCATCTACGGTTCGGGGTTATGCGTCTACACTCAGCTTGGTTTGATTTCTATTGGTAACGTCTAATCAGCTGTGTGTTGAGGCACTGTACTCTGGTATGCGGAGGGGAAAAAAAGGCATTCGGGATGTACACGGGCTCGTTTATAGAGTGGCAAGATAAAGTTTAACTAAACCGATTGTTTGTTAGTTTGGGGTTGTTGTCGCGTGGTCTTCTTTACAGTGTGATTAGGATTTCATATGGATGGCCCAGGGGTCGGTTCGAGAAGCATACGTAGGTACTTTGCCAACGCATGATAGTGCGAGAAGTACTTGTGGTGCATCGCTTCTCGAACTCGAGCGATCCCGCAGTTCATCTATTTGCATCTTGCCATGTCTCATGGTGAGTGACGGCCAAAGCCCTTCAGTCGCGACCGGAACGCGTCCGCTCCTTGAACCGGCGGCAAACAACGTCATCGCCTTTTCTGTACGCGAATGCGCGCAGTTGTCGGAACGCCCGGAAAGCTGGGACATGTGGAATAAATGGGGCTGTTCCACTTGGTTCAAATAGATTAGATGTTGTATGCTGTGTCAGTATGGGACGATGCGCTGGCTGCGCTCGACAGCAGACAAGTGGCAAGCAGATCGTTCTTACGAGAGCGAGGATGATTTTATGGTGCCATTATGTTGGGAGATGGGCAGGGAAGTGGTCCATCCCGGGCGCAGGGCAACGTTCGAAGTTGGTGGCTTTGCAGATTCTCCATCTTTAAGCGCTTCGCTTCCACCATACGCATGTATCGTGACACTGACTGTTTCGCACGACATCCCTCATACGCGAACCGCCTATTCTCCAGCCTCAGCAGCCAAGACGCCAGGCGCCACAACTTTACTCCAACCGGGCCACATCTTACGAGGCTGGGGTTCTGGAAAGCTGAAGTGTTTATAGCGCATCAGCACTCACCGCCCTGCCACACCAGACTCCCCTCGCTGACGGCTCGGAAGAGGCATTACTTGCGCAGATGCTGTGGACTGTCGCGCGACACCAAATCAGAGGGCCGTAGAAGCCGTCTATTTTTAAACGGCGATTGGCGAGCCGTCAGGTACCAGCAACCAGCCACATTAGAAGCTATCCACTTGCCTAGAAGGGCTATGAGGTCACATCCGTTGGAGTCCGTGTTGCGAAACACAGCCTGGGCCACGCGCATTCCGTGCTTCCGAGGCCCATCATTTAACAAAGCCGAATCTCCGCATTCCTTTTATTCATTGTTCCCTCCATTCACATATATAATTATCCCTGTCTATTATATTGGACACAGTCGCTCTCGATTGCGCATTTTGACCAAAACATAATGAAGTACCAGATCCTTGCTGCATCTGCATTTACGTGCTTCGCGAGCTGTACGCGTTCCCTTCCCCCATGGTCCCTCCACACCTCGCACTGACATTCCCGCAGCATCCTCCGTTGGCCGAAGAGAACTCGACGCAAAAAATGCGCTAGACGTCTGGAAACGAGCGACGCCTCAGGCCCCCAATGGCTACGCGCCCGCCGAAGTCGATTGCCCGTCCACGCGACCCAGCATCCGAACGGCGAACGGCATTTCGGACCAAGAAACGTCATGGCTGCAGACGCGGAGACCGAATACGGTGCAGCCGATGCGCGAGCTCTTGACGCGATTGAATATCACGGGGTTCGATGTGGGGCAGTATATCGACAATCACAAGGACAATACGTCGAGTCTACCGAACATAGCGCTTGCGTATTCGGGAGGAGGGTACAGGGCAATGTTGACTGGTGCGGGTGCGCTTTCGGCGTTTGACAGTAGGACACCGGGGTCGACGGGTGCTGGACAAATTGGTGGGCTGCTGCAGTCGGCTACCTACATTGCTGGCTTGTCAGGAGGTGGATGGCTGGTTGGAAGCGTGTACTCCAACAACTTTACCTCGGTGCAGAGTATCATCGATCAAAATGACGACGGCGATGTGTGGCAGTTGGGAACCTCCATCATCCAAGGGCCGAAGACTGGAGGCATCCAGATCCTCTCGACCGCCGACTACTACAAGAACTTGGTGGATACTGTGCTCTCAAAGCAGAACGCGATTGGAGGAACCTTCAACGTCTCGCTCACCGACTATTGGGCACGCGCGCTATCCTTCCAGCTCGTCAATGCGACCGACGGTGGCCCGGGCTACACCTTCTCTTCGATTCAAGACGACAACGACTTCAAGAACGGCAACGCGCCCATGCCGATCCTCGTCGCACTGGAACGCGCTCCCGGAGAAACCATCCTCTCCTTGAATGCTACCAACATCGAGTTCAACCCCTGGGAGACAGGTAGCTATGACCCGACCCTGTACGGCTTCGTCCCCACCAAGTACATTGGCTCCAACTTCTCCAACGGCGAGCTCGCCGATAGCGAACCCTGCGTTGCTGGTTTCGATAATGCGGGATTTGTAATGGGAACCAGCTCCTCGCTCTTCAACCAATTCCTCTTGAACTTGGATGGCGTCTCCGGCCTCCCCGACTTCCTCAAGACTGCGGTTACGAATCTGCTCGGCACCATCGGCCAGGCCAACAACGACATCGCGGACTACACACCCAACCCCTTCAAAGGCTACAACAACCGGACAAACCCGAGCGCCGACACCGACCGCCTTACGCTCGTAGACGGCGGCGAGGACCTCCAGAACATTCCCTTCAACCCACTCATCCAACCTGAGCGCCACGTAGACGTCATCTTCGCGATCGATGCCTCCGCCGACACCGTCGAGCCCACCGACTCGGCACAGAACTGGCCCAACGGCACCGCCATCGTAGCAACCTACGAGCGGACCACCAACGAGACGATGCAAAACGGCACCGCATTCCCTTTCATCCCGGACCAAAACACCTTCGTCAACCTAGGCCTTAACAACCGCCCCACATTCTTCGGCTGCGACGCAAGCAATCTCACAAGCGATGGTATCTCACCCCTCATCGTGTACCTGCCCAACTCGCCGTACGTCTACAACTCGAACACCTCTACGTTCGAGAAGCTGTCGTACAACAACACGGAGCGCAACGCCATGATCCTAAACGGCTATAATGTTGCTACTATGGCGAATAGCACGCGTGAGGGGTACTCCGATTGGTCTACCTGCGTGGGCTGCGCTATCATCTCGCGCTCGCTCGATCGCAACAATGAGACGGTGCCGGACGTGTGCAAATCGTGCTTTGACAAGTACTGCTGGAATGGTACCCTGGCGTCGAATACACCGGCACCGTATTTCCCGCAGATAGTGCTGCAGGCTGTTAATGTGCAAAGTGGAGTAGGGAGGTTTGTGCCGAATTTTGTGGGGACGGTAGTTGCGGTGGTTGTGTCGGGGTATCTTATGATATAATGAGGCGTGAAGCCTGGGGATGTAGGGGGTCTGCTGTTCGCTTCTATAATCTTGTTTAGATACCCTCTTTGATTGGGCATGTAGGGATATGTAGGGACATGCATGAATGGCTCTTTAGGCCGGTTTTCCGTTGAAAGGAACATTAAGGCCATGCTTGTCTTGTAAGAATGAATAGCTTGTACGCGATGCCATAGCGGGAATAATGGAGACTTTGAAATTTGATTCTTCACTTGGCCTTGGAGAGACCATGCCAGTCCAATCCATAATCAACGAGAAACCTACAAACACACTTGCACGTGCTCAGGCGACCAAACTTTAGAAATGCTGAGATGACGCACTGACCATGTTCCCAACGCGAAACCCCTCAACGCGACGCGACGCGACGCGTCCCCAAATCTCCATCATTACTCTCACAATCACCACGATGCCGAATACACGCTCAAGCAACCAGGACGCGAACTTCAAAGTCTATTACTCGAAGAAGGTGCCGAAGCAGGTATATTTCCCGCATAGGAGGAAGACGGTGCGCAGACCGGATGCTCCGCACCATGTGCCGGATAAGAAGCAGATGACGTTTCGCCCGGATATGATAAGGAGGCAGGACACGGTGCAGGACTCTGAGGACTCGGATTTGGAGGGGGATGGGGAGGTTGAAGTTGAGAAGAATTTGGAGGAGAAGACGGTGGAGGGTGGCGAGAGGACGGCGAAGAAGAAGGGGAAGAAGCGTAGGAGCGACGCTATGCAGGAGCATACCGAAGATGACGAAGAGCCTTTACGGCCGACACCGAAGCGGAGGAGGAAAGGCGCTGTCAAGACCGAGGGCGATGACGAACCTTCGCCTGTGCCCTCCGAACCCGAGCCGGAAGATACCAAACGCAGAAGAAGGAGACAGTCTACAATGACGCAGATTGTCGACGGGCGCCGACCGCCACCCGGTATTAAGGACCCCGAATTCATTCCCGTGAGAAAGAGCAAGCGAACGAGCTGGGGTGGGAAGGGCAGCAAGGAGAAGCACGAGAAAGATGGGAGACAAAAGACACTCACGCAGATGGTCCCTGGGCTGATACCATCGGGGATTGTATCGGACGAAGATATGGAGGGAGATGAGGAGGATGAGCCATCTGAGCGAGGAGAAAGCCAAGAATACGATAATCCGTTCGCACAAAGCCTGGCTGAGGAGGGGTTACTTCATCCCAAGGACTGCAATGATGCCCATGCGGAAGTTGCTAGAGAATATGAGGCAGTCGCACAACATGTGGCCGAGCGTCACCGTCAATTATCAAATGGTAGTCATGAAGAAGACGTTTCTGCGCTTTCGGAACGTGTTATTACTCGACCAGCGAACGTACATACAGAAGAGGAAGAAACCAACGACGAGTATTTTCCCACACAGAATATCGACACTTCAACCATGAAGAAGACGCGCACATCACAGCGGACATCCGGTCGACAGAATCCGAGTCCGGTCATTTCAAAATACACAAAATCTTCGATAAGCAAACCTAAGAAGTCCAGGTTCGGCCTTCTTTCTACGCCCGAGAAGCGCAGAGTGTTCGAGATACCGTCATCTCAATCACCGTCGGACTCACCCATATCTACTCAAGCGACGCCACGGAGACTAGGCCGTTCTCCTCTAAAGCCACGGTTAGGTAATCTATCAAACCCAGGCCAAGCAGAGACACCGTCGAAGCGACGGAAGCAGGTCACCTTCCAAGAACCCGACAAGGAACAGATTCCACCACCAACCTTGCGGAAATTTGCAAGCGTGATACAAGATTCCGAGGACGAGGACGAAGCTGTGAGCGGTGACGACGATGCTGTGGATGGTGGATGTAATATTGGAGCCGAGACCCAAGCGTTGATACGCCGCATCGACGAGCCTATCCCTGGGGCGGATGTTGGTGCTGAAACACAAGCGATACTGCACTCCATCGACCGCGCGTGTGCGAATGCTGATGAGGATGCGGCATGGACGAATCGAGAGCCATCGGAGGAACTTTGCGTGCCTTTAATCGGTCAGAACGACGAGGAGTCCCAGGAGCTTGGAGAACGGCGCCACGCTTCGAACGAGCAAGTAGAAGTGCCATTGGTTGATGACCAACTTCCGCAATCCCTTCTCACCCATTTTGCCATCAAGCAAGAGCCCACAGACCGGGGGGCTTTTGTGGAACAACATATTCAATCCCTCTCAGCGCACCCTGCCATCAAACAGGAGCCCACAGAGGTAGCGGCTTTTAGAGAACGAAACATTTCGTCCTCACCTCCGTCTCATCAAACGCCGCGAGCTAGTAGGTCAGACGACGTCGATGCCCACTGCGCGAGCGCAACCTCACCATTACCGATCGACAACCTCCCACCTTCAACCCCATCTCGAGAACAAACTCACCCCAAAGTCCACGAAACCCCCCTCTCCCCACCAATGATCCTCGACTCCTCCTCAGACGAAGAAGACCTCGCCCACTCGGTACCCATCCCACCCTACACAGCCGTGACCCTTTCCCAACCCTCCCGTTCCCCACACACCACAGACTCGCAATCAATCCAGGTCCCCCGCTCGCCCTCACCCAACCCAAACCAAGAAACCCAAACCTCCTACTCCAGCAAAGCAGAACAACAACTCCACTCCGAATACCAAAACTACTCCCAATACCGGCTGCACCCACCTACATCAAGCATACACGTAGCCCCCGACCAAGGCTTCAGCTACCAAGCCACGCCGTTCCCACCACGCCCGAATCCTTCAACGCAACCACGTCAACACTCCGGCCACTTCAGCCAAGCAACAACTGTTGATCCCACACAGCGCTCTCCTTCTCCCCGCACCACCCCACGAAAACAAGCCAAAACCCAACCAACAAGAAGCGCAACCACGACACCGCATAAGATCCCGAGTTCTTTGCCGTTTGTGTCGCCGCATAGACCGCCACCGCTGCTGATTCCGTCGAGTTTTCCCAGTCCAGGGAAGGTTATGGCGGGGTGGAGTAGTCCAGTTGGGGGCAGGGATAGTCCGACTGCTGGGAGGCATGGGGGCGGTGGTGGTTGTGGCGGGAAGGGTGCGGGAGAGAGTCAGTGGACAGGAGAGGCGAGCTGGGAGGATTTTAGCATTCCGGCGCCGCCGCCGGCGCTGGTGATTAGTGACGATGAGGAGTTGTAGGGTGGGTATGTGTTTGCATGAAGGGAAGGGGATTAGAAATGTACCTGCTGTTAGGATTACTATCTAGAGAATCGTAATGACATGTACCTATGGGTGAGTCTCTGCACGGGCACGCCCGCTATACCCTCACTCGATCTAGAACGGAGGTTCTGTTTCTGATAATATTTCATCACCCATCACACGCATCAGCTGCATTCGATAGGTTTCAGTATATCAGACTATATTCAAACGGCTCGCGTAAGCTGCACATGATATCATTTGTCCCCATCCAATCAACCCAGCGAAGCCACAGACTCCCCTTCCCAGATCCCACCATGAGTCTATAAACAAGCAAATAATTCGGCGGAAAGATCCTCATCCATATATGGGAGCCAGATGTCCTTCCCGGGTTCCGCCACATCCTGGATGACAATAAGAATACGCCGGGTCCAAACTAGCTCCGATCCCGATCCCGACTCCCTGGTACTCAATCTGTGAGATGAAAAAGGTGAGATGTGACAAAGACATCTCGGAAGATAAAGACGGAGTCGCTTGCGCTGGGGATATGAGTATATAGAGTGATGAAAGCAGGCAGGCAAAAGACACTAGATGTGAGGGAAACCCGCAAAACACGATAGCCCGCCCGCCATTGGAACGCCAAATGCTAGTAGAAAACATGCTACGAATTGGGATATCAGCAATATGAGGAAGCTTTTTGGGTGGTATCGGGGGAATGGTTGGGTGATTAACGCATCCAGGGAGAGCCTCGCCTACCACCGCTACCAGAGACACCTCGAGCTTCTTCGAGGCTCCGGCGTGATCCGGCACCAATCTCACTCATCTGGAAAAGTAGCGGCTCATCATCATCGTTCTGTATGCTGCGGCTTGGGAAGCTATATCGGCTTTGACGTTCAGTCGAACTGGTTGCACCTGCAGCAAGACTAGTGGAAGATCCATGCGATGAGAAGCCTCCGCGACCGCGACTGCTGCTAGAATATGTCCCGCGTTTAGCAGGAAGATCTGACGTCGACATCGGTCGCTGAATCTCATCGCGAGAGCCCGGTGGGCCAAGATCCTCCGTAGCCTGTATGTCGCGACTGCCACTGGCAAGGAGCTCTGTTTGGGCAAAGAGACCGCTCGAAGTAAGATCGGGAGCTGTTATGCGATGCAGGTCCCGTTCGCGATCCATCTCTTCCACAGGTAGACTTGCTGATCGCAAGCCGAAGAAGTCTGTTTCCTCTTCCAGGGCACGATTTTGTTGCTGTGCAACAGAGCTGGACCGGCGAATGTAGTTCCAGGGTCGAGGCGATGTGGGTATGTCGATCGCGGTCGTTCCCTGGTCATCGCCCTCACTACGCTCCTCGACATCAGCGGTTTCCTGCTCGCGAGACGGATGGCTGGGTCGACTGCGACTGCGACGGGGTTCGTATTCGATGATGCTATTGGCACTGAGGCGTGAAGGTATAGCGGGAGTATGAGGTGTGTGCGGTGAGATTGGTTTCCCAGGGGACGACGCAGTGGACACCGAAGTTCCGGCAACCATTGGAGGCACGCTAGATAGCTGACGACTCGAGGACGATGACGAGCGATGAAGCATCATTGACGATGATATCGAATCCGAGAGCGTAGAGTACGGTTCCCTCATACGCTGATACTTGGACAGCTGAGCAGTTGTTTTGCGCATAGTCGCGTCACGGGATGCGTTGTCGCTCTTGTTGAAACTCTTAAGTTCTTTCTTTTGCTCGAGAAGCTTCAGGAAGTCGGAGATGTTCTCGTCGTCAGTCTTGACAGAACCCGAGCTAGCGCCTTCTCCTTCGTTGAGGTCGCCCGAGCCCCGCTGTTGTGATGAAGCCACGCTTCCCTTGCCGCTGCTAAGGTTGTCGTCTTCAGTTTTGCTGCCGCCTCCAGACGAGAATCTACTCCTTCTGTGACCGAAGCTGCTACTGTACCGAGTGATCGGCGCGGGCTTTGGCGAGCTGGAGGCGGAGGAAGCGACCGCAGTGTCGTTAGGTAATGAAGGGGCTCTGAGAGCAGTCTGCGGAAGCGCTGTTAACGAAGTCCGATTTCGCGGTTGATTCAAGGCGCTAGGAGTGGCGTTTCTTCCCAAAGAACTGCTTGGTCTTCCAAGCGAGCTTCCTGGAGACGGCGGAGCAATTGGGGCCGGAGCGGGTGACGACGATAGCGAGCCGGCTTTGAATGATGGCTGAAAGGAGACAGAAGTACGTCTTTGGTAAGATGGTGCCTCGGTGCTACGTAGGGATGACTTCGAACCCTGTGCCGTGCGGTGGTTGGGAGGAAGTTTTTGTGGCGGCGATTCAATCGGGGACGATGAAGGCAAATCTCGAGCTGCGCGTAGTGCTGACATTGGGCTTGTCCCAGTCGGAGGCCCAACCTGATGAAAGGTCGACATGCTCCCGTATGCTTGTCCTAGGTCAGGGGTGTCCTGTGCATGTAGCTTGTTCACGGGCAGAGAGCCAGGCACCTGCACCGGACTTCGGTTGGCCTGCTCCATATATGTATCGTCGATTCCCATGAAATGAGAACTGAGCAACGACTCGGAATCATCGACACTGAATTCGCAATTGGTGCGATATTGCACTGAAATGCACAACGGACCAATGGGAGAGTTTGATGGAGTAAATTCCTGGAGCTCGGTAACACTTTCGATTGATGGGTACAGCGGAATGTTCAACGTATCGGGACGCGGACTCTTGAAGTCGCCATTGTATATTCGGTAGTTCAGCTTCAAGGATGGATGGTTTGCAGGCTGCTTTGCGATGCTCTTATAGTATTTGTAGGCCGGGATGAATCGGAGGTAGGCGTACAGGGATCGAAATAGGACAACGGCTTTCTTGTACACGTTGGGTAGCGGGTCGTTCAATTCGGATGGATGCACCGAGTGTTTGTCTCCAACGTAGATTTTCCAGCGCTCCAACACAAGCTGGGTGGATCGGCTTATGCGACTCGGCGGGCGTGAAGTGGACTCCACTGGCACATTTAGGGCTTCGGCTACGTCCCACCTCTTGCCCTGCTCATCATGAATGACGAGCGACTGCTTGTGGCCCAGCCCCTTGATGTCCAAGTATATCTCGATGCATAGCGACGGGTGTTGGCCGGACATGGCATCCATCATCTTCCACTCCATGAGGTCCGGTTGGAGGACATCGGATTCATCGAGAACGACGTTGAACTATTCACCATTAGCTCGAGCGATTCTCGGGGGGCGATGTTCTTACCCAT
The DNA here is from genome assembly GCA_010405425.1 of Lentithecium fluviatile CBS 122367. Classification (NCBI taxonomy): domain Eukaryota; kingdom Fungi; phylum Ascomycota; class Dothideomycetes; order Pleosporales; family Lentitheciaceae; genus Lentithecium; species Lentithecium fluviatile. Next base: position 675,647 of record MU005571.1, read on the forward strand.
TTGTTTTGTCTAAGGTCGCCGGTTTTGCTGTTGAAGCTCTGAGGCAAAAGCGTTCTGGACGAAACTATGGTAAGTGCTGCTTTGGTAAAGAAATTCTAGCCCAGGTCAGCGCCCCATCGTCTTCAATCCGGTGTCTCTCGGCGTACCTGGATGACCTGGTTCACCTTCTGGATGTGCTTCTGGTCCGCCTCGGACACCTGTTCGGCGCGGCCTACCATCTCGCCGCTGTCGTCGACGCCTCGGTCGCTGTAGGGGGCTGCGTCTGAATATGGCGAGGATCGCTCGGAGGTGGGATCCCGCTGGTTGTTGGTTCGGGTGGGGTTGGTCTGGAGGTTGTTGGCCGCTGCGGCGGTCCTCGGCGAAGGGCGCGGATACATTGTGTGGGAGGCCTCTGCAGGCCAGGGAGATGGTGTGTGGGTGTCGGCTAGGATGCGGGCGCGGAAAAGCGACTATCGAGGTTGCGGCGGATAGAGGCGAGCAGTGGTGGAAGCCATCACGAGTGCAGCGGGCGGCGTGTGGCTCGGCGGGTCGCGTACTCTCAGTCAAAGTTGTCGCTCTCAGCAGACAGGTGCACACGAGACAGGTACGGGGCACGGGGTAGCTCAGGCAGCAGCCATGGTGTGCGAGGTTCTACAGGGTGCGGGTGTGGGTGGTGTCGAGCTCGCGGTGCCTGGCGCGGAGATAAGGTTGAGCGGCGAGCACCCTACTGGGACCAGCGGGTTGGTGTGGTCGGGTGGGGTCGTAAGGCAGACGAGACAGTCGAACGCTCTGGGGTGGAGCAGGGCGGCGATGGCGCAAGACTGTCAAAGAGTGTTGAGCAGCAGCGTGGGAGTCAGGCCGTTGGAGGTTGGAGGCTCGTGACTGTTCCGAATGACGCGCCCAGCACTGATAGCAGGCTGACCCTGTCCCTCGACAATCAAGAGTCAGGAGCTCTTGCTGATAAAAGGATGCAGCGGCGCGGGCGAGGCGATAGGGAGGCGACGCGGGCGATGCAGGCAAAGCTGGGGCAGCTGCAGGCTCGGGGTGTAGGGCGTTTCGTCTTCACTTGCGGATGTGGTGACGAGATGGGGCTCGCCCGTTCGTCTGTCAAGCAGCTTGAAGCGTGAGCTCGCGCCGGTCGCTGATCCGAGGGCGCGCGCTAGAGCGGCCTTGGCCTCTCGCATCGACTCACCAGAGCAGGGCTCACAGCGACTGACGAGCTGAGATGTCGCCCGCCTCGGGCGCGCACTCAACAACACCATCGACGTGGGTTGATTGCTGACCGGTGGCGCGCGATGCACCCCAAGCTTTCTGTGCCACCGCGGCCGGTCAAAACGCTCCGCCGGGGATGCTTGGGTGGCTCCGTCCAGCCAGCAAAGCGCCGACACCGCATGAAGACATTGTCCCATTGGCCTGGGGGTGGCATCATCTTTCACCACCGACTCCGCGCACATTGTCTGCCTTGTTATGGCAATCCATCATGAAGGCTTGCAGTCGCGCGTCCACGGTTGCCTGTCCTGTGAATGCTCACTCTCCGCTTTCCCCATTGGTCATGTCTTCGCCACTGCATGTGCAACCTCTACGCCTCTGACGGCAGCCTAGCTACTACGCATAATTATCCGACCATCTGTGGGGAACCATGCTGATATCGACGAGTCTCTCCGTGCAGCTTGGAAGCACCAATTGACCCCCGCGGTCACGACTCGGGCCTGAGGGGAGCCATTGCTCAGCCATTGCTCGCTCCGGTTCAAATTGAAGCAGTGCCAGGCAGTTCTCATCGACGAGGCTTAATGTCTCGCCTGCAGGGAACAAGCGTCTAGGCAACCTTAGACACATGTCCCAGGAACAATGCATCAGCTCACTGTCCGGAGCCCAGGTCGGGACACCCGTTGGCTAGCGGCCGGACGAGGTCTCGCATATCATCTGGACTGATATGGGATGATTCACAAACATGCCAGTCTCAGATCGATTCGACGCTTCTACGCTCGGGAGGGAAGGAAAGAACGGCAGCTGGAAGGAGCGAATGCCACGACATCACGCCTTCTACCAATACGCATGTGTCCAGGGCTCCTGGTGTTCAACCCCACTTCCGCTCCCAACATGGAGAGTGAGGCTGACAACCTCCGCGTTGTTGGCGAACCTTGACTTGGACGCAAAAGTAGTCCACAGGCTGTACGTGTAAAGCTGCCAAGATCCATACACATATCCAAACACGTTGGACGACGTGCTTCTCCTCACCGCTAGATCGAGTGGGGAACGGACGTGCGTCTCTATATAACGCGCACTTCCGCCGTAGAACAGCCCCGTCTGCCCTCGAGATTCCACGAGCGAACGAGATTCCGCACCGAAGACCGTGTCCATGGTTTCCTTCCTCTATCGTAGCTCCGCAGTGGTGATGTCGAGCTCACTCCAAGGGATGAAGCTCGTGGAGTGCCAGCCGCCCTGATTGGCTGGCACGAGTGACTCTTGATGAGTCGTTCCCCACAAACAATCGCGACGCCTTCGCAACTCACCTGCAAACGCTGTGACGACCCAGACCACTGTTGCTTTGCGCGCATCGAGCGGAAGCCGCAATAGACTTTCTTGCATTACTGGCATTACTGCATTACTGTTGACTCATACATACCCTTCCATACGGGTGCCGATACCGCCTCCGACTCGCTATCGGTCTGTCCATCCCGAAGTTCCGCATCATAGATTCCAGGTACCGTTCGCCCGCCGACGATATCGCATAGCCGACCTCGATATACCTCGCGCAATCAAGACAAGAGTGAACCATCTCCGTCGGCGCCCATCCGCTCAACATACAGTCTGTCCGGCCGAAACCGCATTCGCGAAGCTCCCAACCCACCGTGCCTGTCAAGTCGCCACCGTCAGCTTTCGCCGCCGTCTACCACTTCTCCGCGACCGAACACCGAATTTTCACTGCTCACAGCAAACGCGCCATCGTAAATCGCATCACCGGCCGCAGTCGTGTCCGGTACGCCTCGGAGTCTTCCTTAGCTTCGCAACCAGCGCCTTTAAACAAGCTTTGATCCTAGAGGTCATAGCGAGGGGCTATCTGTCGAAGCAACAGGAATACCCCGTACCGTTGCCAGCACATGAGTGGATATCTCTGGAAATACTACTTTGAAGATGATGTCGACAGCTTCCGGCATGTTCTGGAATCTGCGGCCCATACTTCACGTACGGGAGCACCGAAAGGCCATGCTGGCCGGCAGGGTGGCGGGTATGGCGCTGCCTTGAACAGTAGCCCTGTCAGCTATGGAGCATCACCAATGCTGAGCGCAAAGGGCCGCAAGATCCCAGGCGCATCAGCCCTCACGCTCACCCGCTCAGACGTCAACAGCCGCGACGGAGCAGGCATGACCATACTGCATCACGCCGCCTCTTCGACGTCCGAAAATGCTATTGCCTTTGCGCAGGCGCTTCTCGAGCATCCCCTAGCCGACCTGTACATTCAGGATGTAGAGAACGGGTGGACGTCGCTTCATCGAGCCTTCTATTTTGGCAGTATTGCGATTGCGCGCCTGATTCTCAATCGCGATACCCAAGACATTCTCGGTCAAGGCTCAAGCGGGTTCAATTCGCATGCACGGGGACTCGTCAAGATTAAGGACAAGGAAGGCTATGGACCGCTTGATCTGTTCTCGTTGACAATCAAGGATCGGACCTTGAGACCAGAAATGAGCGCGGCACATGATTCGGACTCAGATGATGACTTTGCCCACGGAGACAGCGGAGGCCGAGATGACGAAATGCGAAGACGGCTAGTAGCCCCTCCAATTCTCCTCGAAGGCGATGAGGTGTATACTTTTGGCAGCAACAAGAACGTGACGCTAGGGTTTGGTGATCAAGACGATCGACAATTCCCCGAACGCATCAGCTTGAGACGGCCCGACCACTTGATGCAGAGGTTCTATCGCGAACACCGAGCAAAAGAAAACCAAGTCTGGGCGGCAATGAACGTTCCGCCTCAGGATTCTGGTGCTTTACAAGCCAAGGCTATTGCCGATCTACCTATACACGTTCGCAATACACCATTGGTGATACAGGACGTGCAAATGTCCAAGCTACATACGGCTGTGCTGACGACAGACCCTATTTCCAATCTCTATATGTGTGGACACGGTCCTGGGGGCCGCCTCGGAACTGGCAGCGAGACGACCAGATACCAATTCACCTGTATTGAAAGCGGAGGCCTGGGACAGAAGAAAGTTGCTGCTGTCGCGCTGGGTCAAAACCATACGCTGGCTGTCACCGAAGAAGGCGAAATATATACTTGGGGCAACAATGCGTTTGGTCAACTTGGATACACCCTTCCAAAACCTAGTGTCAAGGACGATGATCCCATCTCAACGATCCCACGTCAAATTTTCGGGCCGTTGAAGCGAGAAATCATCACCGGCATTGCAGCTTCTCGGATTCACTCGGTTGTGCATACCACAACATCTCTGTACACCTTTGGCAAGAATGAGGGACAACTTGGCATTGTCGATTCTGATGCGCGGTCACTGGAGATGCAAATCATTCCTCGCAAGATCGCCGCCTCCTTATTTTCCGCGCCAATTAGCTCAGTATCAACCATAGACGGCGCTACGGTCTGCTTGCTTGAGAATCGCGAGGTCTGGGTATTTGCGAACTACGGTTACGCAAGATTAGCCTTCCCATTGGAAGGCTTTACCAGCTCCTTCTTGAAGGAAAGCTGGCTGACCACGAAGTACGACACTACGCCGAACAAAATCAAGAAAATCACATCCGGCGGCGACACGATCTGTGCAATGTCAAGTTCCGGAGAAGTTTTCACCGTTGCTGTAAGCCGACGATTAGAAGGAAGTCAGGATGCCAGTACTTCAACCACCAATCCAAAGCAGATTCGCGGTGCCTTGTCTGTTCCTCACCGAATATGGTCCTCAAAGAAGGGGCACATGGCTGCTCGCGATGTAGATGTCGACCAAGACGGGTCAATTATCCTGACTACGGAAGCGGGAAGCGTTTGGAGGCGCACCAAGCGAGCAACCATCAAAACGGCGATTACGACCAATAGCACGGAGCAGAAGCCGAAAGACTACAAGTTTCAGCGAGTCCCAGGTCTGACTCGCGTTATCGCGGTCAGGGCCTCTGCCTTCGGCGCATATGCTGCAATCCGGAAGGATTGCGACGTGACAAGGACCCAGATCGGGGTTGACGAGCCTAACCTTTGGAAAGACGTCGCTCCGCTACTCTCTTTCTATGCACTCTCCGAATACGAAGAAAGGTCGGATGACGAAGACCCTAGTCCACGATTTTGGCAACGTCCTTCTGAAGCGCAGTCTCTCCGGAAACGCGTTCTGCGATCAACAGACTTGGAAAAGGAAGTAGACGACATTCTGCGCCGTGCCATGCCTTCTTCGGAAAATTCGTACGATCTCGAGGTCGGTTCGAGCCTTTCAGACGTTCGTATTCCAATTCACGAATTCATCCTCTCGGGACGCAGTCGCATCCTCCGCGAAGCTATGACCAGCTTCCGATCTGGAGACTCCAGTGATTTGGATATTTCCGATTTACTGTCCATCAAACAAGAGGGTGAGAAGGTTACGGTCCTCTTTCAAGGCTTGGATTTCCTCACCTTGTTTGACTTGGTGCTCTATATATACACAGATTCGGTCGTCGACTTCTGGAATGTCACCCGTCATTACCCAACACTGGCATACCGATATCGCACCATTCGGACTGAACTCATGAAGGTCGCCTCACGCCTCGAGCTTCGCCAACTTGAGCCAGCTGTTCGCCAGATGGTCGCCCCGCGGCGATCGTTGAATATGGATATGGAACTCGCCATTCAGGAGCCATCCTTCTTTGATAGCGGTGATCTGATCATCGAGCTTGCGGACGGTGAAATGATCCTGCATGCGGATATCGTTTGTCAACGATGTCCCTTCTTCGAGGGGCTTTTCAGAGGTCGTGCTGGAGGGCAGTGGCTCGCTAGTCGGCGCATGGAAGATTCGCAGCAGGTCAGGATTGATCTTACTCACATTGAGACACATCTGTTCGAACTCGTTGTGCGCCATCTCTATACCGACGCCGGTGAGGAGCTCTTTAACGAGGTCACCAGCGAGGACCTGAATGACTTCTTGGCCCTCGACGAGCTTCTAGATCACGTCATGGATGTAATGTCCATTGCAAACGAGTTAATGTTAGATCGTCTGTCGCAGATATGTCAAAGTCTTATTGGGCGTTATGGTAGGTCTTCTCCTCTCTCCAATGAAATTTCTGCTCATTCATGAACAGTCAACGCTCGAAACGTCTGTTCGCTTCTTCAAGCCATTGCACCCAGTTCGGTAGCGGAATTTAAAGATGCGGCCCTCGAGTATGTATGCCTCAGCTTAGAAGCAGTCATGCAGAACGGGTAAGTTTTCATATGCGCTACTCAGAGCCACATATTGACAATCTACAGGTCGCTAGACGAACTGGACGATGACTTACTTCGAGAGTTGAGCCAAGTTGTACGTGATAACCAGCTCGCATATCTACCCTTCGCGAGGAGTGGACGTGCCGAAAGCCTCTTGTTCGACAAGTACCCTGAGCTTGCCGAGAGAATCGAACGAGGTAGACGGGCCAAGATTGACGCCATCGTTCTCTCGAACAAATTCTCCGAGGGAGATGGGCCGACATCATCATCTTTCCGAGCCCAGAGTCTGGATGAGCTTTCCATGTCGCCTTTGAGACAGCGCACTCGCAGAAGAGCTTCTCGAGAAGGCAAGCTGGAGGGGGAGAGCCCGGTTTCGACACCTGCGTTGAAAGGAAAAAGTTCCTTGTCAGACCTGATGTTCGAGATGTCCGACGGAGAAGAGGACGATGAGCTGGAGTCTCGCTTATCACAGTCGCAGTTCACCAAACCCTCCATAGCAAAGCAACCTGATCCCACACCCATCGAATCTCCAAGAGACACATGGCCAAATGCGAGAAGGGGAAATCTTCCCTCACCCCGTGGCTCAGGCACCAACCAGTGCGCTCCTCTCTCATATTTAAGTTCGCTGCCACCCAGAATCGCTGTCGAGAGAACACCAGGTCAGCCATGGGGGACGGCTCCATTGGCGGGCAACAAATTAGACCTCAAGGACATCATGGCGCAGACTCCCAACGACAAACCGTCAAACCTGTCACTTGGATTGTCGCAGCAGGAGAGAGATCAGAAAGCAGCTGGTTCGTTCCAGGCGAAAATGTCGCAAAAAGAACGGAAGAAGCTTCAACAAGCCCAACAGCTTGGACACCCTACAACGATCGAGAAACCTCAATCTACTCCCCCCACGGTGTCCCCTTGGCAAGCAACGGCCCACAAAAAGCCCAGCATTGGTCCCACCGTCACGACTACTCCTAAGCCGACTCCACCTCCTGCTCGAACGTCCAGCACGCCCCACTTGACAATGCGCCAAACGGTGGCCAACAGAGGGGCGGCTTCCAAGCCGAAGGAGCAGAGAAGTTCTTCCCAACCCTCACGGACCGTATCCGGTAGCGCACTAACTCAAAACCGCCCAATCCCATCGTCAGAACGTGGAATGTCGGTCTCGACCACGCCAATCCCAACACCTCATTCCGTTCGCCATATCCCTCTTCCGTCCCACTCGCCTACGTCTCCTAGTCAACATTTGAGCATGCAAGAGATTCTCTCTTTGCAACAAGCCGAAAAGAATTACGTACGCGATGCAGCTACGAAACGTAGCTTACAGGAGATCCAGCAGGAGCAAGAGTTTCAACAATGGTGGGACCAAGAGAGCAAGCGAGTCATCCAGGAGGAAGAACAAAAGAAGCGCGCTGATGAGCGGGCAGCAAAGGCTAGTAGGGGTAGAGGTAAAATGAAAGGTGGGAGAGGACGAGGCAAAGGCAAAGAGAAGAAGGAGGGCGATGAGGGTGCTGATCGTGGCAAAGGGAGCAGAGATGTGAGTGCCGTGCCCATGGCCGTGGAAGCTTTGACGTCTTCGCCCACTTCGAAGAAGGACGGTGAGAACAAGGGCAGAGGAAGAGGAAAGGGGCAGGTTTATAGAGACGGTCGCGGAGGCGGGAGAGGAAAACCGCCAGGTCCGCCACGAGATGCATCCGCGACTGTTGCATCAGACTCGACTTCGAAACAACAGTCTGGGGCCTCGTAGCTACGGTTGCTGTCCGGTATTGAGTTCCTGTACATGTTTGTGCATTAGACGTACATATTTATGCTTGAGAGCATTCGCGAGTAATAGAATTACTAGAACTCATTTCATTCTTAGTCAAGCTTCGGATCATCTAGTGACAGGCGTCAAATTCTGATCTCGGGCAGCGGATTCATCCATTGAAAAGACTGCCCATGGATTATCATCACAAGGGAAGTCACTTAACCTTCCTCGGCCACGACACGTCATTAGTAGTAGAAGCTCGGCAAACCTTCCCTGAGTGGACTTAGTGGTGGGGGCGGGGTACACCGGTCGGGCTCCTTCTGGGGTGACAGAGCTCCGTCCCATGTTCTCCCAGACGACATAAACACCAACTACTCAGGGAGTTTTCCCAATTCCTTCTATTCTCTGAAGTCTTGCCTCTATTGAGCTTCCTACTCACATTGCCAACATGCCAGACAACGCCGAGGATAGAGCGGCCCTCACCAACAGACAGCTCCCTGAGATGGTACTGTCGAGAGAAGAAAATCCGTTGACGGTGCCTAGACCTCCTCCTGAGGGCTTCACAAACACACAGAGAGCGCAATATAGGTTTCAGGTCAAGGGCAATGCCATTAGTACGTTCGCAACAAGGGTATACTCCCCACCAGCATCTTCCCTTCTCGCTCACACCCCAGTCCTTCGCCCAGTCACATCCCAACAAACCGAAAGGGGTTACAATATTGAAAGCTAACAGTTCCTACCAGTAACCGGCGGCGCTGGCACCCTCGCCCTCTCCGCTGCACAGGCCCTCCTCGAACACGGCCTTTCCGGCCTCTCCCTCTGGGACATAAACCCCGACCAAGCCCTTCCCACCATCACCTCCCTACACAAAAAATTCCCGGGCCGACGCATCATGACTGAAGCAGTGGACGTACGCGACGAGTCCGCCGTCGCCTCGGCCGTCGCCAGCACCGTCAAAGTGCTCGGCAGCGTGGACATACTGTGCTGTTTCGCCGGCGTCGTAGGATGTACCCACGCGCTTGACATGAAAGCGAACGAGTGGCGACGCACGCATGACATCAATCTTACAGGGAGCTTTCTGTGTGCGCAGGGTGTGGCGAGGCAGATGGTCAAGCAAGGGACGCCCGGATCTATAGTCTTCACGGCGAGTATATCCGCGCATGCGACGAATTATCCGCAACCGCAAGCGGCGTATAATTCCTCCAAGACGGCTATTCTATCGTTGACGAAGAGTTTGGCGGCGGAGTGGAGTAGTTACGGGATCAGAGTGAATTCGCTTAGTCCGGGGTACATGGATACGATATTGAATGAGGGGGAGGGGCTGGAGAGGGCGAGAAGGAGCTGGAATGAGAGGAATCCGATGGGGAGGATGGGGGATCCCTGGGAGCTGACCGGGCCGCTGGTGTTGTTGTGTAGTGAGGGGGGGAAGTATATTAATGGGACGGATTTGTGTGTAGATGGGGGGGCTATGGCTTTTTAGATTGGAGTGGCGTCTTTAGGAGGAGGGCTTGGAGCTTTGTGCGCTGGCCTTTTCTGGGCATGATAGATATTAAAAAAATTGCAAAAGGGACGTTTATTCAACCTTCTCTAAACTGGATACACTACGTAGCTTCGATCAACCAATCCGGATCCGCATCAGAATCCTCCGGGTCTTCCAAAGGCAAGGATCCAGCATCCGACGGCGATGATGACGGAAGGGAGGGTTCTTGAAGTGCCTCCGTATTTGTGCTATCCGCAGTGGGAACGGCGACAGATGACTCAGCGTTGGCAGAAACGACTTCAGGCAGCTGGGTAGGCCGCTGTTTTCCTGTTTCCTGAATTGGAGCAACTCCTGGTGACTTCGCTTTTTCAACGTGACTATTGGTGGTCTCGTTCAAATCGGGCTCTTCCGGGCTGAAATTCCCACCGGAATCCTTCGCAGACTCTAGAACAAAGCCATCAGCGTTATGTTCCTTTGTCACAACCTCCACCATGAAACCACCTCCTTGGTGGTTGTTTCTCGCTGAAGGACTAGCGACGGGTGGGCTTGGCTCACGGAAGAAGCCATTCCCATCGTCCTTGTCTTCTTGGGGTACAAACCCTCCACCAAGGCTACTCGTTCGTCTTGGGAGGAGTTGTTGCTGTGATAGAATAGTGCTGTTGAAGTAGTAAGTTCCCGTTCTTCGTGCATCTTCATCATCGACATCTTCTGCGACAAAAGCATCGCCCCCACTGCCGTGCATGTCCTCATCGGTGGCGAAGACGCCGCGGTGAGCCCCGTGGTATCCACTATGCCGTGTCGGTGGTTCATAGCCACGTGCAGCCGGCTCGGTGGTATCACCTTCGTCCGGAAAGAAGCCACCCGCGAAAGTCTCTTCCATCAGAGTTTTGTCCGCCTTCTCTATCTCTTCCTGAACATTCACCTTGGGACCAGTCTCGCCATCAATCTCAATAGCGTTCACCCTCTGGGCGACGCGCAGGCCAAGACAGAAGCGCCTCCAAAGACGCAGCGCTTCGGTTCTCCGACCGTAGTTCTCCGCTTCCTCTTGCGCGTATTCCATAGCATTGATAACGGCTTCTACAGCCTCGGCATATTCTTGAGCTACCACGACACCTTGGACGACCGCAGTTCCGTGCCGGCCTTTGAAAGAGAACCCGGTTACCGCTTCCACATAGTCGACGCCAACGAGACGAGCAGCTTTCGAAGCGAGCTTGTGTCGTACATGATAACCACCTGGCGGACACATGGATGGGACATACAGGTCGAGATTACCGTACGCATTGCGAGGCACACGACCACGTACGACCGGCGGCGGTATGTACAGCTCAGTTTGGAACTCCGCATACAGACCTACACCAACCTCCTCTCTGTGGTCATCCAGATCGATATCGGGCTCAAGTGAGATGCGCCTGCCCTTCTTGGGCTTCGCATGTTTCAACGGCTGTTCCCCATCTTGGACATCACGTCCCATTCGGTACCACCTGTCTGCGCTTCGCACAATATGGACATCCTTGCGTCGATAGATTGACTCCATCTTGGGGTTTAGTGCTGTGCCAACGTTAACTTTGCCGACCTGGTTTAGCGGATGGATGATTTCGTTGTGCCGAAGTTGCCGCTCTAGAACATAGACGGGGTGGTTCTTGAAGTCCTGAATGTTTTTGGGGATACCCTCCGCTGCTTCTTTGCGCGCCAGAGTGGCATCCTCCACCTGGTCCCTCTCGAGCGTCGTCGAGCGCTGGAAGAACTTCAACGTCCGTTTCCACCACTCATCACCGTTAGGTGTACTCTCGACTCTAAATTTTCGCGTCTTTGCATTGTAAGCCTTGGCATATCGTCGCGTCACGTCCTTGGCGGTACAGTCCTCTTCAAAACCAACTGCGTATACTAGACTGTTCTGAGCAGAGTTGAGTGGTGGCTCTAGCTTCTCGGCAGCGTTCACGGTGAACGTAGATAAAGGGTCTACCGGGACCCATTTTTGGTGGGAGGGGTTGAATGCCTCTATCCAGTACACCGGATACGGAGTTTGATATGCCTTCCGTTGCTTTGGAGGTACGCCACCTTTCAGCATTGGATGTCGCTCACCAAGAGCAAGCTCAAGCCGTGATCCTCGTCGAAATCTTGATGCCGCTACAGCCCTTGGTCTACTTGGGCTTTGATTTTGTGTATTGTAAGGGTCCAGGACGATGATATTCTTCGGACTTGGTTTTTGAGGAGTCGAAGGTTGGGCAGCGGAAGCAAAGGGCAGGCATTGCAGGGAACACACGAGGCGAGCTTCCACACCGATTCCACGTAGCAAAGCGCAGAATAGCTGTTGGCCAAGATCTGACGAGCCTTCTAGCCTGGACGCCGCCCTCCGAAAGTCATCTCGGTCCATTGGGTCGTCCATTTCGTCGAAGTCAGAGAAGGGCCGGACGTCAGCATCAGCATCTGCCCACTGCGGTCTATACATGCCTTGAGCAGTCACGTTGAAGCGTTTTGACCACATGAGCTTAAGCTCGGTCATGCCGTCCGTGAAGCGCTTGGATGCTTGGTATTGCGAGAAGTCGGGATTTGGTACTAGACTGGATAGCGTCTTCGGCGATGGAACATTTCGTAAGATGGCTTGTACTCGCGCATCGTTGCACCATGCATTTCTTCGATAGACGTGATACAGCAGACACAGAAGGTGCATCTTGTGAATGTCCAGTCTGCGCTTCCTGTCAACCGATGTTATTGCCCGCCTACGGATCGGTTTTTTAGTCTTCTTCTCTTCGCTCTTCGCGCCTCCATAGGTGATGTTGATGTCACCTATTTCCAGCGCGGCGTCTTCGCCTTCAGTGTCATTGCCCTCTCCCAACGCATCCTCCCACTCCATATCGCTGTCGTCCGACTCGTCAGAGTTAATAATAGTCTGCCGGAAGCGACTGTTGCTTCCCGCATCTTCGGAATCGGGTGCCTTCGGCACTGGTGGTTGTGGTAGTTGGGTAGTGAGTGCCACCCGCGCTTGCGACTGTGAAGGTGATTTAGGCTGTGTCTGCGACGATGCTGTAGGCGGCGATTCGACATGTTGACGCTCCACCGGCTCCTCTGGCTCTGCATCAGGTATAGGACTAGGCCGTATGTCACGACGTCCTCGTGCAGTCTTCCTCTTCTTCACCGGCCTAACATCCTCGTCTGCGCTTGTGGCCTGCGAAACTTGCTCTTCGACAAGCAGGTCCTGGAATACATCTGGCACGCCCGCGTTTTCCTGTGACGTCTTCGCTCGACGTGCCGAGCGTCGCGGAGTTGTGTTTTCTCCGGGCCTTCGAAGACGGTCTCGCGCGCCTGCCATCTCTGCCGGGCGGTGCGCTTACGATGGCGTAAAGCGGGGAAGGCAATTGTCGAGCGGAGCTAAGGAGTGCGGGCGACGACCGAGAAGATGAAAAGTAACCATGGCGCGTTTCTAGACAATGAGGCAAAGGCGCAATAAGCCGGCAGCGTGGTGCCGACGTGAGGGTGTTGTAACGTTCGTCTACATCGAGGCGCTCACGGCGCTCACGATGACGCATGATCAGGATTCGCGTGATCACGTGCGCCGAGAGGTGCATGTGCCTCGGATGTCAGGTGCCACTTCAAACCATCAACAGACTGCTTCGTGATACTTCCTCGTCTACAGATATCTACCTTCACAGTCACTCCTTCACCCTCAAAGATGCCCCCGGTATTGAGAGCGCTACACGAAAAGCAGTCAAGTTCTTTCAGCCGGGCCTCACGAGCACGAGGACGTCGTACGTATATATTGCCGTCGCACCTGCTATGCTACGATGGGCTCTTCGCTAGGCTGCTGTAGTCAACGCCAACCGGTTCTTCTCTGGGGCCCTCGATAACCGCTCTATTTTTTGGACACGAGAGAATATAGGCATGCCATTCGGGTGCTTAGCAGCCGGTACTATCACTAGATTTCTGAAGTGTCGCTGCACAGAATCACTAGTTGATGAACAGGGAGTATTGGGTCTCTTTATCAGTCTCTTTCTTGTCCATTGTCTTCAATGATCTCTTCAAGCTATCTTTGGCAATCCGCATCCGGGAGCTCTTTTCTGAGTCATGGCTCGTTCCTGCTGTTCGTCGGGAGGGTGTTGCAGCAGCAATCGGAAAGAGAAGGAAGCATCTGGGGCCACTGCAGAGCAGGATGGCAGCTCTTCGGACAGGAAAAGTTCTGACCCCACATCATACTTGTCACCATCTCCTACGACTATCACTACTGAAGTATCGGATAGCTCGATAGTGCTAGCAGTTTGTGGTAGAACTCCGAGCAGTCGCCAACGTCACAGTCCTGAAGCCGCGTTCTCGAGTTCCAAAACGGTCACGGCAGCACCCGAAACCGCCTGTCTTGATCTTTCGACCTGTTGTTGCAGACCAGCACCGACGTCTGAATCCTGCGTTACTTCTGTGGCACATCTCAAGCCAGCAATGGCATTGCGACCCTTTCTACGTACTCGCAGGCCAGGTGCCGCGACAGAAAGTGCCGCTGAGAGTAGGGCTAGCAGTCACAGAAACAATTCTCGTCGGCCAGGTACTTGTTGCTCGTCCATGAATAAGCCGATTTTCGGAGGCTGACAAAACCAGACACACGAACCTCAATTACCTCTATCGGACGGCACGCAAATGTTGAGCGTTTTTTCCTGACAATTGAAGGCCTCAGCTGCGCATGCTGCGAGAGTGGTATAGCGAAAGCGATCGATCACATATCAGCTGTTTGGGGCTATCAGATCAACCTTGTCTTGGCGAGAGTCGAGATCGACCTCGATGTCAATGAGGAATCGATTGATGGCGTCAAAAAGAAACTGAACGGCGCAACAGGATACAAGTTCGTGGAATTTACCCAGACCCAAGGGCAAGTCTTGGAGCTCTTGGTCAATGATGTGGGCGAACTCCGCCGAGCAAAACAGCCCCGTGGTGTCATTCTCCTCGACGCGGAGGAGAAACAACGTTGGACTCCATGTCGAATATTCAGTGGACGCAGCAGCGTCGTCCCAGCAGAAACTCGCGCTGCCTCGCCTATCAGCCAGACAAGTATGAACCCTCCAGCCGCGAATAGACCAGAAGAAAAGTCCGTGAGCAATACCAACCTCTTCCGCCAACACACTGTTCGCATACAATACGATGCTAAACAGATTGGAGCGCGTGATATCCTGGATTACTACCAAGAGCTGCGTCCAGATCAAAACATTCGGGTAGCTTCGCCGACGGCGCATCCCAGTCTTGCCATAGGAGCGAAACAAACGAAGCGGGCCTCTATCATCTTTCTTACTACCTTGGCGTTTACCTTACCGATCCTTGTCTTCGCATGGGCCCCTGTTCATCACGAGAAAATGCTGTACGAACACATATCCCTTGCGCTTGCAACTGTGGTGCAAGCCACAGGGTTGCGAGAGTTTTCACCAGCCGCCTTTCGGTCACTTCTCCGCTTCAGCCTTTTCAGCATGGATCTTTTGGTCACGTTGAGCACCACGATTGCGTATGTCTTCAGCGTAGTGTCCTACGTTTTCCAAGTTCTTGGGCGGCCCCTCGAAACGGGATGTTTCTTCGAGACATCGACTCTACTTGTCACGTTGATCCTCTTAGGTCGCGTCGTTGTTGAAGCGGCACGTTACAGAGCTGCGAAATCGGTATCGTTTCGCTCACTCCAAGTTGAAAACGCACTCCTTGTTGTACCCGGAGGCTCAGCCAACGCACCACAAACAGAGGAAATCAATGCACGACTGCTACAGTATGGTGATCGCTTCAAGGTACCACCACACACACGAATCGTCACGGACGGCACCGTAAGCTATGGTGGCTCCGAAGTGGACGAGTCGATGATTACGGGTGAGTCTATTCCCGTTGCCAAAGGCCATGACTCGCCTGTGTACGCTGGGACGATCAATGGAAGAGGCACGCTCGTTGTCTCTCTAACGGCGTTGCCACATGAGAATTCGATCAGCAAGATTGCCACCTTGGTGGAAAATGCAGAACTCACCAAGCCCAAAACACAAGCTCTTGCCGACCACATTGCTGGGTGGTTTGTACCGGCTATTGCAACTATTGGCCTTCTTGCGTTCCTCATCTGGCTCTTCGTCGATCATTATCACAACAACCGCAGCTGGGCAAAGGCAGTTGTCAGGGCTATGACCTACGCTATTGCCACCCTCATCGTTTCTTGCCCATGCGCAATTGGCCTCGCGGTTCCAATGGTGATCCTAATTTCAGGCGGTGTGTCTGCTCGATTCGGCATCATCTTTCGAGATCCCCAGAAACTCGAAATCGCTCGCAAGGTCACGGACGTGGTGTTCGACAAGACAGGAACCTTGACGACAGGCCACCTTACGGTCATACAAGTCAAGACATACCACGGTTCTTCGACCGATCTTGTCCGGATACTCCTAGGATTAATGAAGAACGTCAAACATCCTGTTTCAGTGGCGGTTTATGAGTGGGCTAAGAAGAAGGCCATAGAGCATGAATCAGGTACTCTTCAGCCCGTCGAGATGCTGACCGTCAACAATAACATTGCCGACGGAGTCGAAGGGAAAACGGTGAATGGCGTCACGGTTCGTGCCGGCAATCCGAAATGGCTAGGCGTTCACTTGCTGGAAGCTGACCACACGCTTCTTTGCGTAACCATCGGGGGAATACACCAAGCGACATTCCGACTCAAAGACCGAATCCGGAATACAGCGAAACCAGTAGTAAAATACCTACAGGACCAGGATATCGCTGTGCACATGCTCAGCGGCGACAACCAAGGCGCTGTCAACGCAGTCGCCTTCACCCTCGGCATCGCACCCTCTCATGCCCAAGGCTCCCAAAGACCGGCAGACAAACAGAGATACATCCAGTACCTCCAAGACAACGGCAACACAGTCATGTTTGTTGGCGACGGGACCAACGACGCCGTCGCCCTCAAACAAGCCGATGTGGGCGTCCACCTCCAACATGGCTGCGATGTCGCGAAAAGCGCTGCCGACATCGTTCTCATGAACCCTCAGCTTCACGACCTTCTCACCATGCTCGACATATCACGGGCGGCGTACCGCAGGATCATTCTCAACTTCGTCTGGTCGGCCTTGTACAACGTCGTTGCTATCTTGATGGCTGCCGGGGCTTTCGTGAAGATCAGGATCGATCCGGCGTATGCGGGGTTGGGTGAATTGGTTAGTGTGTTGCCGGTTGTTCTTATTGCTTTTCAAATGAAGTGGCGGAGGTATGGGAGGGAGTACAGGAAGAAGGAGTGGGAGTCGCTAGATGAGTTGGAATACTGATGTGGGGAGCCAGTCGAAGTATTGTTTTCTTCTGTTCATTGCTTTCGCGTTGGTGTATCGCGCGTAATAGATAGCGGGCGCTTCCCCTGGCGAACGCACCTTTCCGGACCCCTCAGTGTTAGAATTCCACCAGCTTAATGATTACTGTAGTCGATTCGTTTTCTATCACAGAGTCCGGTCCCACTCCCACAGTGGGAGATGAGAATCGTTAGTAGCTCGTAAGTTGAAGGTACGGAGTTCATCGCGACTGTGAGACGTGGCCCATGTAAAATACAAGCACTGACGCCCCCCTGGATGAACTCTACCAACACGGAACACCGCTTCTTGATCACCTCGAGGTTTGAACTGGAAAATATACATTGGTATTGCGTACACATATGCATATAGCGATGTACCTCAACCACTCAAGTAGGCTTCACACCTTTGTGAATAGCGGCGATGCCACCCGTCAAATCTTCCCAGCCCTTCCCTGGCACCAAGAAGCCTGCCTCCTTGATCATATCCCTAAACCCGGTCTGACTCGGGAACCTCTCAATGCTCTCCACAAGATACTGGTAGCTATCCCGATCGCCAGCAACCACCTGGCCAATAAGCGGAATAGCGCTGAAGCTCCAACGCTTGTACACGGCCTCGAACAAGGTGTTATTGACTTTGGAGAACTCGAGACAGGCGAAGACGCCGCCTGGCTTGAGCACGCGGTACGCTTCGCGGAGAGCGACGTCTTTGTGTGTGAAGTTGCGGATGCCAAAGGCGACGGTGTACAGGTCGATACTGGAATCCGGTATCATATCCAACTTCTCCGCATTCGCCTCTACAAAGCTCAGTCGCGGCGACGGCGCATATGGCGTTTCCAGCGCGCGTTTCCTTCCTTCTGCAAGCATGTCCGGATTTATATCTGCGACGGTGACTTTGGTGTGTGCGTCGTTATTGATGGTAGATGCGTGGTCGAGCATGCGGAACGCGATATCGCCCGTGCCGCCGGCTATATCGAGGATGTTCCAGCCCTTTTGTTCGGAGGAGGATGATGTCAGGGGATTGCGGCCGGGGTTCAGGTTTCGGACGAAGTGGTCTTTCCACAGGCGGTGGATGCCGAGGGACATGAGGTCGTTCATGGTGTCGTAGGAGGAGGCGACGGAGGAGAAGACGGCGCCGACTAGTCTGGTTAGGCTCTATGCGCCTCAATTGCAAATATGCACCGCATACCTTTCTGCTCCTTCAATGCCTCGGCAACCGTCTCAAACCCAAAATGTGTGGTGCCCGCCCCATCTCGCGGATCCTTCCTGGGTATCTCTGTTTGCTGCTGTCCCTGCCGACACCTCGTCGAGCACGAAAAACACCTCTGCGGCGCCCTGCCGGCACTGCGCTTGCCCGCCGCAAGCAATTGCCTCGGTGCCAGCACCCTTGTCGATTGCGCATTCATGATGGGTGGATGCATGGGACGAGAAAGTTTGGCCTGCTTGGCGCGAAGTTGTTGCCGCGCTTGCACGTGCCACGTTAGACTTGTTTGGGGCGTGCTGAAGTGGCTCTGGCTCTGATGGCTCTGACGACTCTGACGTCGGGAGCTCGCTGAGCCGATGCTGGCCGGTACCAAGGTACCAACATGGTTGTTAAAGAGTGCGCGCCCACATAAGATGGGGTAGAACACGAACAATGGCTTTGCGTGCGGAATCGAGGAAAATGTGCTTGGGGGTAATGAGGAGGGCGGAGGCCGGTGTTAATGGTGCGCAACGAGTGCAGAGAGTTACGCCGCCATGGCAGTGCCGCAGCGTTGCGTCTACACCAAATGCTGAGAAGTAAGTGCGCAGAGGGAGGAGGTAGTAGGAGGTAATAGGAGGTAATAGGAGGTAATAGGAGGTAGTAGGAGTAATAGGATGCACGCTGACTTGAGGCCCAGGGTCTTGTTTCCTGGCGCATTGAACAGCGAGTTCACGAATACCCTCGAATTCCTGCGGCCGTCGACAAACCAAGCCATACCAACGTACCGCGTCTTGAACCAGTATGGACAAGTCATAAACCAGGAGATCGGTGTAGAAACCGGGGATGAGGAAGCTTTGGAGCTGTACAAGAACATGGTTCGCCGTACGTCGTACATCCGAGCTGGAGCCGGGAGTGCGAACTGATGTGGGAGCAGTGAGCATCATGGACCTCCTCATGTTTGAGGCACAAAGACAGGGTCGATTAAGCTTCTACATGGTATGACCCTCCCTTCGAAAGCCCTCAAACTCCTCTGACAAGCGAAAGGTATCAGCCGGCGAGGAAGGCATATCCATCGGCTCCGCAAGCGCCCTCTCTCCCGCAGATGTAATTTTCTGCCAATACCGCGAATCTGGCGTCCACATGCAACGCGGCTTCGCCCTTGACGACTTCATGAACCAACTCTTCGCCAACGCCAAAGACGCCGGCCTCGGCCGCAACATGCCCGTCCACTACGGCAGCAAAGAGCTGAACATCCACACCATATCCTCCACCCTCGCAACCCAAATACCCCACGCAGCCGGCGCAGCCTATGCCCTCAAACTCCAAAACATGCAGCAGCCAGACGTCCCACCACGCATCGCCGTCTGCTACTTCGGCGAGGGTGCCGCAAGCGAAGGTGACTTTCACGCTGCACTCAACATCGCAGCAACAAGACAAGTCCCCGCCATCTTCATCTGCAGAAACAACGGTTATGCCATCTCAACACCAACAAGTGACCAATACCGCGGTGACGGCATAGCAAGCCGCGGCACCGGCTACGGCATCGACACCCTCCGCGTTGACGGCAACGACATCTTCGCCGTCCGGCGCGCCACAAAAGAAGGGCGGCGTCTCGCCCTCGAGAACGGCGGTAAACCCGTCCTAATCGAGATGATGGCATACCGCGTCGGCCACCACAGCACCTCCGACGACAGCTTCGCCTATCGCCAGCGCGTTGAGGTCGAGGACTGGAAACGGAGAGATAATCCCATTACGCGGCTGCGCAAGTGGCTTGAGGGACGGGGGTTGTGGGACGATGCGAAGGAGAAGGAGTTGAGGAGTAGGCAGAGGAAGGAGGTGCTGGTGGCGTTTGAGAAGGCGGAGAAGGTGAAGAAACCCGCGCTTAAGTATGCGTTTGAGGATGTTTGGGAGAAGGTGACGGAGGAGCAGAAGATGCATGTAGAGGAGTTGAGGGACATACTTAGAAGGTATCCCAAGGAGTATGATGTGGATCAGTATGAGGGGGGCGCTGAATCGCTCGAGGAGTTGTTGGAGAAGAAGAGATAGCACAGTGCGCGCAAAAGTTTGTGGGCACTTTTTGCTTGTAAAGTGTTTTCAGACTTGTGTCAGCAGGCTGTACGTAGTGAAAAATTAGGTTCATTGCGTCATCTTGTTTAGTCTCCATGCTTTTTCGCAACATGTCCCCGTGTCGATGCTGTGCTTGAAATGTTGTGCTTGAAATGCTGGAGAAATGCCATCTAGTACGACCATTTTACCGAAGATAAGAAACTACAAAAACATCCCAAAAGGTATTGGTATGACAAGGCATGGCAAGGCAAGAAATGGCAGAGGAGAGATGATATTTCGATACAATGAGTGTCCCATTTGAAGATATACATCACTACAACGCTCGGGGTTCCAGTCACTTAGCTTCTATGGTAGTCGGCAGGCCAGATACCCGATTGGATCCTCTCAAGCACGTGCCCAAGCCCTTGAATGCTCAAATACTTTTGTTCTCCACCCTTTGCAATTTGATGCTACAGCTGCTCTCTCAACGTAGACAAAATTACCAAATGTGGTCTCTACCACATAGCAACCATCTCACCCGGCGGCCCATGTGCACCTATGCCAGCGCTTAGATCGTCATGCTGGATCATATCGTCTTCATCAGCCGGCACCATACTAGCCAGAACAGGATCCACGCTATGCTGCTCACCCTTCATCCTGCATCCCTTCATCTGTCCCATGCAATCGTTCTTCTGGCATAGATGGCCATAGAAGCAATCAGAAGATCGGCAAGCGCCTCGTCGTGGACACGGACTGCACTTCACCACATACTCCAAGCAATACCGCGCTTGGGGTTCGAGGGGGGTGTGGTCGTACGGGCAGTTGAACTTCGTGCACACACCTTGGAGGTAGTGGTCGTTGCAGGGCTTCTGACGATGGAACCGCGCGTTGTAGATGATCCAGGCTTCTGGGGTTGGGGGTGGGATGTAGATGTCGAGGCGGTGATGGTCTTTGTTCAGAGGGATGAAGCCTGGGACGGGGTGGGTAGGGAGGACGGAAGAGATGTTGGAGCGGTCGACTGTGGAACCGTTGGCGTCCGGGTTGAGGATGTTGTTTGGGACATGTTGGAATTTGCACTTGTTGCCGAAACGGCAGAAGCCCTTGTCATTGTTAGCGCAGTATCAGCGGGAGGTGGATATTGTGAGTTACCTTTTGAAAGTACTTGCACAGTGCTTCAGGTTTCGTTTTAGTTTTGGTCTTGATGGACCATTCATCTGCTCCATCTTCGGAGAAGCCATTGCATCCAAGGTGTGAGGTATTGTCGGCGCCAAAGTTGATGTCGCCGTTATTGCGCCACGAGTTCTCGTTTTGGATCGTGTTATAGTTCTGCGCGTTCTTTAATGGACCCTTTGGCTTAGTCGGAGTGCCATTGCGCTCGGATGTTTGGACTGCCAGCGTCTTCGTGGGCGGCGCAGCAGAAAGTTCTGACCAGCGAAAAATGGTAGGGAACTGGGTGACATTGAGGCTGAATTGGTGGAAACCAGAGTTGAAACCTGCGCCTTGGACAAGCGTGACCTTGTCTCTATGACCGGTATATGGGAGGAGCTGAGAGAGATAGCCACTATCGTGGCATGCAGCGTATAGGATGTGGCTGCAAGAGCTATCCTCTACGGCTAGCTTGAAGGTTTCTAAGTGCTGTCAGCCTACACCGAACCTTGTAGACGCACACGGATTACGTATACCTCTAAGCTTGAACTTGGTACCCTCCTCGTCAAGCGCATCCACAAAGTCGAAAAGATTGATCGCCCGAGTGAAAGCAGCTGCGAAGGGTGCCAGAGACCGCTTCTCCAGTCCAGTAAGCTTCGACTTGGCAAGCTGCTTGGAAAGATTGGTGAGATCAGCGTAAATGCGAACAATTACGCGATTGTCCTTGAGTTGCGGCAGCGACTCTCGTAGATATTTCTCTACGGCGTCGTTCAGCATACGTGCCGCTCGCATTCCTCCCTCTTCCTTGTCGCGGACTAATTCATCATTGAACTATACACGATTAGCGTGAATTCTTGGGAAATTTGAGGATATGCACGTACAATATATCCATTTCCGTCAATGAGGACTAGAAGGTACGGGTTGCGAGGTTTCTCGCTTACTTCAGTATGACCGATTGTGACGCCGTTGCCCTTCCCTCCGATAGATCGCTTAAGGGCCTTGTAGTCCTCAATTAGTTGAGCATAGTCCCTCAGTACGCTCTGTTTGATGATCAGTGCATATCCTTGCTCAGTATTGAGGATAGGACGAAAGCTTACCTGGAGCTCATTCTGGCCCGTTGTATTGTTGAGCTTGAATTGCTCCAGACGCGTGTCAAGCGAATTGAGCTTCCCGTCTCCCAGCATTTTGGTAAATTCGAATGTAAATTTGGATTTACGTTGAGCTACTGGAGAATGCAGTGGTTGCCTTGAGCTGGCTTGCGGACCTTCGGGATAAGGAAGGTCTTTGCGGTCTTAAAGTCGAAAGCGATCAAAACGCACATAAAAGTGCGCAAGGTCCTCCGCCTTAATTTCGCCAACTCATTGCTTGGGCGCTCTCGGAGGTGAAAGAAGTTTTCCTGAGGCACGACAAACAGTCAGGTTGTGACACGCCGTGCGTGTGGCCTGTGCGCGAGCTGATCACGTGTGCCTGGGCAACCATGTTCAAATGTTCCAATTAAAACACTATCAGGTAAGTTTGTCGCTTGGGTGACTTGAAGGCTTTGGAGGTAACTATGATGCTATATGCGTATCGGTGTAGAATATAAACCAACAATCGATACAAGTCTCTTCGCATTACTGCTAGTAGCTACTCCGTGACCTTGTTTCAAGTCAAATCCGTGACTAGGTCCCGCCTTCGTTCGGACCTATTCTATCTAATATCAATACAATCATACAGGCCTCATAGCCTTTCCTGGCTTCGTTCGGACCCATTTCATCTCGTATCAACACAATCGTACAAGTTCACTGGCCTCAGAGCCTTTCCTAAATATCCGACCTCAACGACCCCGTTCTGGCTCCTGCGCAGACATTTGAGGATTCAGGTCCCATATCTGAAGGTTCCTTTCGGCTCAGTCGTTCAGCGGTCGCTCAACTATCTTTCTGTTCCTCTTCATGAGCCCCACCAGCTTCTTTTCCAGCGCTTCGTGATCCTTCCTCGCAGCCAACATAGCCTGCTCCGCTTCCTCGATATTCAGTACTCCTCGCCTTCCCCTGCCATTCCTGCCTCCGAAGTCACCACCAGCCTCGAACGCGCTGACCAACCCCTGGACATCCAGCCCTGGTCCACCGACTGAGAGATTCCCATTGCTATCAAGACTAAGGTCTTGGTTAGCAGACGAGAAGCCAAGTCCAGCGCCAACGAGGGCTTCGAGTCCTTGAACGAAGACGCCGCCCAAGAGGTCTGCGGCCATGACGCCCATTCCTTCCAGCTCGGTGCCAACAGCTCCGCCTTCGGCGACGGCTTTAGCGGCCTTCGCGATTTTGTTGACGTTAACGGAGACGCTGGCAGTGCCAGCGCCGGGTGGGCCTCCCACGGCCGCCATTTCAGGGCGTGGGGTATTAGGTGCTGGGTTGTCCGTTTTGGGAAGCACGAATTGATTGAGATAGGTACCTGCATCCGCAGGTGTTTGTTGTTGTTGAGATTGTTGGGGCGGAGAAAGATCGCTTGGAGCTTGGACTGGGGGCAGTGGTAGCGATGTTGATCGGAGAAGGGTAGAGGTTGCGTCGAGCTTTGGGATTGGTTGACCCGCGCTCTTACTCAGATTCGCGCCCGCCTCCTTCAACGCAGTGGCTAGTGCAGGCAGCATGTCCTTTGACTGAGCTTGGGATGACATGTTAACCGTATGCTGCTGATGTAATGTCTGCTTACGGCTGTGGAAACGAGCTGCTCCCTTGAGCTCTTCAATATGCTTCTCCAACTCCAAAGCCTTCTCCTCGAGCTCTTGTGTTAATCCCCAGAAGAACTTTCCCTGTGGCGTGATCAACGTCCGCGAGCCTGCCTTTCCTTCGTGTCCATTCAAGCGGACTGGTTTCTTCTTTGCCAACGCGTCCAAGTCGGCTTCTGAAAAGTGGATCTTCAAATCCGGTGGAGCAACAGGTCCACCACACGTCGGAGCTGCGCGTGATGCATGAGCGAGTGAGGAAGAGAGCGGTTTGAAGAATTCGAGAGTAGAAGCGATAAGCTCGCCTGTCTTCTGTAGGTCAGCAATGACAGACTGTGCCGTAGGCTCGCGTTTGTCCCGAGCATGCTCAAAGGTATCCGCTGTCTCGACTCGGGGCGAGGGAGTGGATGTTTTGTTGGCCTGTGCCTTTTTTGAAATTGCGGGCGGGGCAGGCTTTACTTCCGGCGGTTCTTCCTCTTCCTCGATCTCAACGGGTTTGGGTGATACCGGTTGGCTCTTTGTAGGCCCTGATATTGGCTTTGGATTGACTGCGGCAGGCTTTTTGGCTTTCTTCTTGCGGCCGACAATGGGCGCTTGTACAACCTCGGGCTCGGACTTCTGCTCCTCCATCGCAATCGCCCGCTCTTCTTCAGCTTGTCGTGCTCTCTCCTGTCGATCTTTCTTTTGTTGAGATTTCGTCTTCTTTCTTACCGGAGCAGTACCAACTTTACCTCCCACTGGCGGAGGAGAGTTGGCGCGAGAGAATGATGTAGATGTGATTGATGCTGTATCGGATACCAGTTCACTCACCGGAGTTCCAGGTTGGTTGAGCGATGCAATGCTTGCTTGCCGAGAGCGCAATTTCTCGACGTTGGGCACCTGGGGAAGCGAGGTCAAAGAAACCGCTGATAGCGGAGGCGGGGTCTCAGTCTTTGGGGTGGCAACCACGCGCAATGTCTTGGCCCCTGCTGCCTTTTTGACGGGCGAACCGGTCGATATCGCGGCGGGGCTCCCGGGCACTGACTGTGCAATAGTGGTAGACATGGCACGAACAGATTTAGGTTGAGGATCCGGCTTCGCCGAGCTTGCCAAAGTAGACTGTTCATTCTCGGGTAGCTTTGTAGCAGCCGCGATGTCAAGCTTCCCAGGGTGCTGTCGCTTCGATGAAGCTGCTGTCGTGGATGTAAGGTCTTTTGCATCTTTCTGTGGGGTTTCAGCCAGATTCTGACCTTTCCTACCACCCGATTTCCCCTTTGGCGTCCCTTTCGTGGGAGATGAAGACACCGTTTGCCTACTCTCTTTTTGCTCCGCAACCGGTGCTTCCGCCGACTTCTTCTTCGGAGTCTCTGTAAGAGCCTGTGATTTTGCCGAGGTTTTACGACTTTTGGCTGGGGTTGTAGGCGTGTTTGAAGGCGCTATAGTTGGCTCCGTTGCGTCGACACTAGACGAATCAGTTGTTTCGGTGACTTGTTTGCCTCTCTTGGACTTGGTAGGAGTCGTCGCTCGAACGGGAGTGGCGAGCACGACAGGAACAACGGGGGTGATTGCGTACGAAACATTCCGAGAGATTGAGTGAGGTGGATGCTCCTTCTTCAAGGTTCTGGGTACCACAGGCGCCGAGAACCCAGGGGGGACAGTAGGCGTTGCCCGACGAGGTAATTCCATGGTCTGGCTGCCTAAAGGCGTCGATCTTTCTTGAGGCTCAGTAACCGCATCGCTGACCAGAGCATCGACGTTGAACGATGCCTCTTCTTCAGGGCTGAGGATATGATCATCTGCTCAGGCAATGTCAGCAATGAAACCCCGCCTGAGTTGTCAAGCGTAGGCGACGGCGAGAGGAGGGACGAAGGTCAGCGGCGACGTCCGGAGGATGGGCAGCTTCATGGAGCGCCAGTCAATCTATGTACATCAAGGGCTGTAACATCTCTCGAGCATCTTCGTCACTGGAACTAAGCAGAAGGACAATTGGGAAAGCCATCTTCTAATTAATCGTAAGCATGCCGACTTAGAAGCGGCAGGAAGGGGACTTTACGTACATACGATAGCCATGACGAAGACGACGAGAGATGGTGATGTATACCCTGGCAAAAGCAGCATAATTCGCCCGAACCAGAAAACATCGAAAGAAAATATCAAGGTATAGCAGTCCCATGAAGCGTTTCAATGCCAAAGCCATCGAGTGTGTAACAAGCAGCCGACCTAATCATAAACGCCGAGCATCCCAGGAGCAAATTCTGCTGGACTGAGTGCCGATGCATTCGCTTCGAACGACCGAACGCCATGCAGACATTGAAGGGAATGAGATATAATAAAACAATGTGTATGACCTGTGAGGCCAAGGAATTATGTGAAAGAAGCGAAAGAAACTACCATCGTCCGGGGGCGCCGCCACCGAAGTTGTTGTAGTTATTGAGGGAGGAAAACCCACCTTGACCTTGGCCGTACAGCCCCTGGTTGACCAATCCTCCTCCTTGAGAGAACCTCGCCTGTAAGATACTTGGGTCTTGAACATCAACTACACCACCTCCTCCAGAGGAGGAAGTGTTAGCATGTCTGTGCTTCTTTCCCTTTTTCTTAGATTTCTGCGAACCAGATTCCTGGTAAGCGCCAGGCGAAGCTCCGTAAGGAAAGTTGAGGAGGCCAGGAGCAGGGGCTGGCGTGGAGGTCGTGGGATGTTGGTTCAGGAAGGAAGGAAACATTGACTCACGCTTTCCAGCATCAGCTACTCTAGCGCCACCATCCATTCTGCCGCCTCGGAGCAAGTCTTGATACAGTGCATCATTATTGTTCCTCCCGGCAGCGTTCGCGGCGTAGCCGAGGCCGCCTGTAGCAAATCCATGGCCCTGGCTAAACATGCCACCTCCGCTGACTGGTGGTGTGCCAGTAGCTTTCAAGCCGGGTGGTGGCCCTTGCACACCACTGGTGTAAAATTGACCACTTAACGGCTGATGCTGGGACATTTGATTGAAATGATTCGAGTTCTTCGGCATCATCGAACTCTGCTGGCTCATGATCTTCTGGTTTGCGACGGGATGCACGGAAGCCGAGGCGGACGAACTGTCGTTGGCGAAGCTGAACCGAGATGCATGCCTGCCGTGTCCGGGTGCATTGCCTGTCTGGGCGTGGGGTTGCTGTCCTTGGCTGTTCTGGAAGTTGGACATGAGGCCAGCGGATTGAGGACCGGACTTGAAGTTCGACAGAAGTAGGTTTTGTTGTTGTTGCTGGGTAAGACCGCGTGTATTGTTCAGGCCTAGATTGCCGAAATCCTCCGCCAGCGTTGAGTTCTGTCCGAACAGATTGCCACCAAAAGCTGGTTGACCTGGAGGTGCGATGGCGTGTTGATTCAAGTGACCCGTGACTGTTTGTTGGCCTTCCTCAGGCTCTCCGCCAAGTTGCAAACTGCCGCCGGCGGTGGTTTCGTGATCTTCACCCTCAGCAGTAGTCTGCTGCTGTGGTGGCTGTTGTGGCGCAGCCTGTGGTAGCTGTTCAGATGCAGCCTGTGCCTCGGCTTCGCGCTGGGCTGCTAATTCCTTCTCTTTTTCTCGTACAGCGCGTCGCTTGGCACCACCGTTTGGATCGAGCAGCTGGGGGAATTCCATGATGGCCCTGAAATCGTCTTCGGATAACGTAGCGCTGGAGAAGACGAATTTGAAGCTGGGGTCGGTGATGGTTTTCAGGAGGTTGTCAAGACCGGGTATACGAGGTTTCGGCGGTCGGATAGGTGCGGGGGGTTGCGACTGTGGTTGCGACTGTGGTTGCGGGGTTGCTGATTTCGAAGTTTGCGCGGACTTCTCCTTTTCCTTCTCTTTGCCCTTCTTCTTCAACGTAGAGTCTTCCACCTTGCTCGGTTTTGCCGTCTGCGGCGCCGGAACAGCATTCGTTGTCATTGGACTAGGATTAGACGCATTTGTAGAGCGGCTCGCACGCCGTTCCTGTGCAGCCTTGCTTCCCCAGCTCGCAGTAGCTGGCAAACCGGGTGTATCTGTCGGACTTGACGCATCATTGCTGTCTTGCCGGTTCATAGGCGTTGCCGCGGCGGCGACTGGCGGGCCGTGATGCGCCGGTGGAGCGGAGCGACTGGTCGCGGATTGCGCAGGCTGTTGGGTCTGGATCGAGTTCATCATGGATAGGTCCTGCCGGGTAAAGCTATCATTGTCTTCGCCGGGCTCGTGCAAGAACATGCAGTTTCTATTGTTGCACTGCTCACCGCGAAGGTATGCCGAGCAGTACTTGGTGGTACCGTATTGGGCTCTGTGATGCTCGTAAGTTTGCTGCCAGCACAGCTGAAATTGCGGACAACGTACCTCAGCGTCCGTTCGCCATTCTGCGAACCGTCCACCGCTGCGATGCATGCCGCGGCATCTTCTTTGCGGGCAAATGTCACATAGACGCCGACCGACTGCTGATGCTGAGCGTTCTCTCGTGCCTTGCTGACGACAATTTTGATAATCTTGCCATACTGCCCAAAGTAGTCAGCGCCTCGCAGGGTATCAAGCAGTCGATCTTCGCGTATCGTTGGCGTTAGACCCGTCACGTATACGAGGTTCTTCTGGACCACACGCAGCCCCGCGAGATGCTTGCGGCTCAGGGAGTCAGCCTCGGCCTTTTGTGCCTCCTTTTGCCGTATCTGCGCATTCTTCTTTGCCTTCTGCGCGATCTGCTGCTTGTGTTTGGCCATCCTACTCCATGTTAGATGGGTCAGGCGGGAGGGCGGGCGGAACGCACTCTTCGGGTGTGATGTTCTTGAACTCTATCGTGGACTCGTCGTAGGGACGGCGACAGGCAGGACACAGCCCGTTCATGGTCGTCTTGATGTTGTTGAAGCAGAACTGACATATCTAGCCCGCGAGGTT
Organism: Lentithecium fluviatile CBS 122367; assembly: GCA_010405425.1. Classification (NCBI taxonomy): domain Eukaryota; kingdom Fungi; phylum Ascomycota; class Dothideomycetes; order Pleosporales; family Lentitheciaceae; genus Lentithecium; species Lentithecium fluviatile. The sequence goes on from MU005571.1 coordinate 704,437, forward strand.
AGCCTAGGCGATCGGGCGGCCTGGCCGAATCTTCGAGGGAGCGTACCTGGTAGCCGCAGGGACATGGCCGGAAGTTCCTGTCGGACAGGTCGAACTCTTCGACGCAGAGCGGACAGCATTCCTCCTCGTCGTCGTCGACAAACTGGTCCTGTTGTATGCGGGACATGATGGCGGATGTGGAGTGGAGGTGCGTTGTCAAGCGCGATGGGGTGGCGTTTGGGCGAAAAGGGATCCGAAAGAGACGACTTTTGGCTTCTGTGGCCGCGAGCGGTTGGAGAAGCTATTTGCGCACGAAAGGGACAAACGCCGGCCGTGAATGGGAAGAGAGGAAAGGATGCACTTGCACTCGCGATGGAGACGGGGGCGTGGATGCGCAGGTCTGCAAAGCTGGAAGGTCTTAGCGCAGTCACGTGACACCAGCACTTGAGCCCATGCAGGTGCCACCGGAAGCCGTCTCGCTTGCCAGAGGAGCTCGAGGCCGTCGACGACATCACCACCCGCCGCCCTCACCCGCTGCACGCAGCTCACCACACTGCCCACTCTCACCATGGCCCTGCGCCAGGCTGTCGGCCGGCCATTGGGCGCCGCCGTGCGCTCTGCGAGCTGTTCCCGCGTCGCTGTGCGCACTTTTGCCGCGTCGGCCCTGCGGGCGAAGGAGGTTGCTGGCGGAGGCTCCGAGACGCCGAACATGCGGGTGCGTCGCCGTGGGCCATGTCGCGACGGCTATGGGTGCTGACAGTGTGCGCAGTATGCTCCCCGCGACCCGATGGGCAAGCTCAAGGCCGCCATCGTGAACCCGGCCGACAAGTACAAAGAGAAGGGCGAGGCACTCCACAAATACGGCCAGTACCTCATGTCATGTATGCCCAAATACGTCCAGCAGTATGCAATGGCCTGCAATGAGACCGTGGCTTCTCTAATTGGGTCCTAGATTCTCCGTCTGGAAGGATGAGCTGACCATCTACATCCCCCCCTCCGGCGTCATCCCCGTCTTCACCTTCCTCAAGTACCACACGGCCGCCGAATACACCCAGGTCTCAGACATCACGGCTGTCGACTATCCTACCAAGGACCAGCGATTCGAGGTGGTCTACAACATGCTCAGCATCCGGCACAACTCGCGGTTGAGGATCAAGACATACGCAGACGAGGCGACGCCCGTGCCCAGTATTTGCGATCTGTATGACGGAGCGAATTGGTACGAGCGAGAGGTGTATGATCTGTTTGGTGTGTTCTTCGTTGGTCACCCGGATCTACGACGCATCATGACCGACTACGGTTTCGACGGCCACCCGTTGCGGAAGGACTTTCCAATGACCGGATACACCGAGATCAGATGGGACGAGGAAAAGAAGCGGATTGTCACAGAGCCTTTGGAGATGACTCAAGCCTTCAGGAACTTCCGTGGTGGCTCAACAGTGTGGGAGCCGGTTGGCCCTGGTGATAATAACACGCCTGACCAGGTTCGTCTCCCAAATGTTTCTACAGCTTCTAATTCGAATATTATACTGACCCTTCTCAAAGTTCAAGCTACCCACACCGAAGCCGGAGCCGCCCAAGGAGGGGGAGCAGAAGAAATAGACGAGCCAGACGTGTACAACGTGTATATATCCGCAATCAACCCATTGAATCCCAGCATCAGTTTTTTCAGTGTGGACGGTCCTTTACTAAGCGATTTGCTACGATTCAGCTGTTGCCGTTAAACAAGCTTCTGGTGGCAAGGCCACCCTCCACCCGCACCCAAGATGCGGCCAATATCCGCCGTACCTCCACTATGTCGTATCCGATGCATAGTAGTCTCGAATACTACTCAAGGCTGCACCGCATTTGACAACATACGTGCAGCTTGCAACGCTTACCAACCCAGGTACCGTTTCTGACGCCAAGCTCTGCACCCCGCTTTCCCATATTCGCAACGCAGGTCGCCGAATTAGGAAGGTTTCTCAACTCGCCCCACGACTCACCGTGTATAAATAATCATCTAGGCCCTACTATCCGGAGATGGTTGGTACTGCTGCTAATCAGGCGCGGACGACGTTTGACTCACGTTCTGAAATTGTTCCTTCGTTGCTAGCACGTGCTCGTATCGGCCCAGTGGACAAGTATAAGTACTCGACCGCAGCACCATCATGTTTCTCCTCACCAACTTCAACCTCATCTCTCTCATTCTTACCTCCGCAAAAATGAGCTACGCTACCAAAAATACCACCATCGCCCCCTTCAACCTCACCTCCCCCCCAGGAACAGACATCTGGCGCAAACCCCCCTCACACAACGTCTTCACAGCCCCCACCCATCCCTCCCCCATCCCACAATACGACCTCAAAACCTTCCAACGCGCCCGCCTCACCTTCGCCCTTCCCCCAGGCTCCCAACTCCGCCAATATGATCAAGCCGGCCTCCTACTCCACTTCACCAAGCCCAACCTCCCCTCCGGCCAAGATAAATGGCTCAAAACCGGCATCGAGTGGTACTACGGCAAGCCCTACATTTCGACCGTAGGCTGCGACGCCTGGGCGGACTGGAGTATCGTTCCCTTGTCCGACTTTGCCGGGAATGCGTCGAGACCGACGGTTACTATTGAGGCGAGGAGGGAGAGAGATCAGCTAGGGAAAAGTCTCTGGGTTTATCAAATTGTGAGGGATGGTGAGGGGAAGGAGGTGGAGAGGAGGCCATTGAGGGAGGTTAATTGGGTGTTTGCGGAGGAAGAGGGGTGGAGGGTTGGGATTGCGGGCTATGTTTGTAGGCCGACGGTTGAGGGGGGGAATGGGGAGCTTGTGGCAGAGTTTGGGGAGGGGGTGGAGGTTGAGGCGGTGGATTTTGACAATAAGGTTTAAGGTAGCTGTGGTTGAATATCGGCATAAAGCCGTCCTAAATTGCACCAAACGGTTCATATTCGACCGGTCCACCGGAGAGCTCATCCTGATGTGCCTCGATAGCTGATGAGGTGTCTAACCTCTACTCCTTGATACCTCTTGCCAGCTTCAAGGCCTAGCGAGCTGACCATCGTAAAGAAAAGACCAAGATGTCTATGAGCATCCTCTTACATTCACGTCAAGCCACATAAAATCCGTTAAAAAATGACCCGAAGCCGTTTATTCCTCATCCACTTTGAAGCGCCTCCTGATCTCCTTCGATACTCATCAGACGTCTAATCCTCAAGTCACGTTGTCTCTTGCCGGCTTCAACGTCTAGCGGGTGGGATGGCCTGATTTCTTCTCCCTCGCCGCGCGCATCTTAGCATACTCAGGTATGTCCGGCCAGTCCGAGTTCAGCTCATCAGCTTCAGCGTAGATCTGATCAAGCACGTTAACGATATCGCCAACCTGCACCTCTTTCGGGCTACCCAGGCTTGACTAGACCCGCTCATCCACCGCATCCGTAACCAGCTTACGCGTAATATGCGGTGATCCAATCGTGCACTCGCTCAAGATGGCCAGAGCGGAGTAAACCTCTTTCTCCCAGATGTCGGGCTCACCAGCGGGTTTGTACCTGAGGGTGAAGGTGTTGTACTGCTGCTCAAAGTTCATGTTCCAGTTGAAGCGCATGACTGTGAGAGCTTTCTTGGCGGAGAGACTCTCGACGGGTGTTTTGCGGAAGGCGGCGAGGCAGGCAGTGACGTGCTTATAGGGCATGGTTATGCGCAGGATGTTGTGGATGGGCTCCTTTTCAGGGTGCTGGAGGAACTCTATGTGTTTGCGGCGTTCGACTGGGCTGAACTCCTTGAGGTTGATTAAGATGTGCTATTTTTCAGGGAACGTCAAAGTTGTAGTGTGTTAAGAGAAGTCTAGATACATTTTTAAGGAAGCAAGTCAGCTCCCCTCGTTTCTACTTACCAGCCAATTCTTCGTTAACTTCTCGCCTAGGTAAAGCTCGTAGTAGTACTCCTCGACCACTACGTTCTCGTATTTGTCACGGTACACCAGTAGCCGGTCACCAATCTTGACTTCTGAGAAGCTTTTAAGGAGGTTGCCCTTGCGGTCGCGGACTACGAGGCGGAAAGTGAGATTGAAGGCGGCTCGAATGTCCGTCATGATTTCTTTAAAGTTCTGCGAAGGGGTGATCATATAGTTGTCGACGGTGATGTCGAGGGCTCTGCAGTAGAGCTGGATAATCCCGGCTGCCATTGTGAGGAGATTTCAGGAGCAGGTTGGAGTTGTGATAGGAGGTTGAGTTCTGGGCAGTTGCGGATAGGATACAAAATGACTGACAGGGTGCAGCGCGTGGGTTTAAAACTTCAAGAAACCTCGACAGCCTACGGTTGGAGGAGGTGAAGAAGATCCAGGGGAGCGTTGAATTATGGCTCCATGAGTCCATTTGTCATTCTTCCCTCACCCAGAGGTCTTCGCATCAGGGAAGCTACTTCGCCCAAGGGACTGATTCTTTTTGCAGGTCCTGTGCCAACGAACGGTATCCTTCAAATATCCATACAAACGAGGCATTTCGATGGGTTCTTAGACCGCGAGAGAGACAATGAAAGGCAGGAGGAAGAAAGGGGGCCTCCCGTTTCATGCCGCTGAAATGTCGCGGTTTCCAGTGCGGCCAACCATGAAGTGATCCGAGTCCTGTGTAGCATTGTTGGCATACACGAGGCTGTGTGGCGTCGTTTCGCTGTTGCTCAGACCACCGCACATCGAGTTGCTATTTCTGTGATCATGGCGATCGCATTTGCCCCAAGGGGTGGAGTGACGATGGTCACGGTCTTCACGATTGGCAGCGCCAAGACCCCTCACCGCCTACGCGGCGGTACTACTGAATTTCAAGGGTCCACCAGCTGGCCGCTTCGTGGCCAGACCTCAATTGCTGCCAGTTTCCTCCTTCTTTCTTTACACTCAATCGCAGTTTCAAGCGACAGAAGCCTCGAAAGCACCGCAGCAACACGGCCATCATGAGTCTGCAACCGCCTTCGCTGGCTGTTCGCTCCAAGGGCGGCTCGGCGCCCACCACCAAGGCTGTCATTCTGGTATTTCCGCCCGAGAACCCCAACAACACGATGGAGTCTTATGTTCGTAGGTTGGCGGGCCCTCCCGAGGCACCAGGTTCAGGCCGCTGTCCATGGAATTGCCCAAGGTACGCTGCAGCCATCGATCTTCTGCCCATCCACCCCGCTAACGCCAGAACAGCCCCTCTTCCCTGTCGCCGGCCACCCGATCATCGAGCACTGCTTCAGAGCAGTTGCGAACGTCCCCGAGATCAAGGAAGTCTTCGTCGTCGGTTACTACGAGGAGTCCGTGTTCCACCCGTTTATCGACTATATCTCGACCGCCTTCCCGAAGCTGAGCGTCAAATACCTCCGTGAATACGAGGCGTTGGGTACCGCAGGGGGTCTGTACCACTTCCGAGACGTCATTCTGAAGGGCAAGCCGGACAGGTTCTTCGTTCTGAATGCCGACGTCTGCTCTTCGTTCCCGCTCAACGAGATGCTCCAGCTCTTCGAGGACAAGGACGCGGAAGCCGTGATGCTGGGCACGCGGGTCGAGAACAACGCGGCCACCAACTTCGGTTGCATTGTATCGGACGCCCACACCAAGCGGGTGCTCCATTACGTGGAGAAGCCAGAGGGGCACATCTCTAATTTGATCAACTGCGGAGTGTACCTCTTCGCGACAGAGTGCATCTTTCCCGCCATTCGTAGCGCTATCAAGCGCCGCACCGAGCGTCCGCGCCTCGTCTCGTACCCGTCATCAGAGAACCTTGAGTCGTCGTACTACCAGGGCCAGGATGACGACGATGACAAGCAGAACGCCGTCATCCGATTGGAGCAGGATGTGCTGTCAGACATTGCAGACAGCAGGCAGTTCTTCGTACTGGAAACCAAGGACTTTTGGCGCCAGATCAAGACTGCTGGCTCTGCTGTGCCAGCGAATGCCCTGTACCTCATGAAGGCATTCCAAGCTCAATCCGAGGAGCTCGCTCCTCCCTCTGCTAATATCCTCCCTCCTGTGTTCATTCATCCTTCTGCCCACGTGGACCCCACGGCCAAGCTTGGACCCAATGTCTCTATTGGACCACGCGTTCATATTGGCGCCGGCGTGCGTGTGAAGGAGTCCATCGTTCTAGAGGACTCCGAGATCAAGCACGATGCCTGTGTTATGTACTCTATTGTCGGCTGGAAGAGCAAGATCGGGGCCTGGGCTCGTGTCGAGGGCACTCCGACTCCAGTTACCAGCCACTCGACGAGCATCGTCAAGAATGGTGTCAAGGTGCAGAGCATTACGATCCTGGGCAAAGAGTGCGGTGTTGGCGATGAGGTTCGCGTCCAGAACTGTGTCTGCTTGCCTTACAAGGAGCTCAAGAGGGTAAGTCGGTACTCAGAAGTTAATGGAGCAACACACTAATTGATTCTCAAGGATGTCGCGAACGAAGTCATTATGTAGCGAGCTTTACGAATTGTCATGATACCATGGGGTAGTGCGTTTTCTACAATGCGAGTTGACGCTTTTGGTAATGGATGGGCCTGCGAAAGGAATTTCGTGCACAGCATCAAAAGCGATAACATATTTCATGGGTAGATATTTGGCTAGAATAGTGGTATACCAGTTGTGACAACGTCCATACTTCTTATATTTTTCCTTTCATACGGTGGTGCTACGGTTCCATGTCGCTACAAAGACCCATAACGGGGACTTTTCTGGAGGGTTGATAATTTGAAACGCTGGGTGCAAAGCCGAAAAAGCCATGTTCTCGCCATCTTTCTTTTCCCTTTGATCTCTATCTGCGAGTTATGTTGAAGCCAACTACAGCCACAACACGTATCAGCTAGTACCAAAGCGGCAAGTCTAACCGGTCACCTTTTGACTTCGCGATACCCACCCTTCTCTGTACCACCTCTCCAGGATACGTCAGGGCCCTTGAACTCAACCTACTTTCCCATAACACACCCTGAACTGTACGAGAGGGCATTGGGAGCATCGCGACACCAGGTGCCTAGATCGGTGATTTCCTCCAAGAGGTCAAAAATGGTCGCCAACACCCTACCTATCATTGACATATCCTTCTTTTTAGACCCCTCAGCAACAGCCGACGCTCGGAATAAAACTGCCACAGCTATCAACAGCGCTTGCGAGGAGTTCGGCTTTTTCTACCTAACAGGCCATGGAATACCAACAACAACCCTCGACGAAATAATCAGTCTAGCGCGCCAATTCTTCGCCCTTCAGCTGCCTGACAAGAACAAAATCAAGCGCTATGAAGCTGGGAGTCAGGAGGGCGGAGACGGCGCAAGAGGCTATCAGGGCATGGGTGAGAACGTCACTGGTGGCAGGAGGGACATGCATGAAGCGGTGGACCTCTATCGGGAGTGGGATCACTCAAAAAATGAGCAGGAAGAAGATAACAGTATGACTGGAAGATATGCAACTCTCCAGGGACCAAATCTATGGCCAGACCAGCCCAGCAACCTGAAACCCACGTACCTAGCCTACATCGAGCAATTAAAGGCTGTTGGCAAAGCGCTCGTTAGAGCCATGGGCGTCGCGCTTGACCTACCTCCACCCACTCCCAAAGCAGAAAAGGCAATGGAGGACTCGGAAGTCTTCGTACGAAACACAGATCATAGCTTCTGGGTTATGCGGCTAATTGGATACCCGAAACTCGACACTCCGTTTGCAAAGGATGCGAATGAGACGGAGTTCTCCTGTGGGGAACATACGGATTACGGATGCGTCACGTTGCTTCTTACAGACCCGACACCTGGGGCGCTACAAGTGCTGCTTAAAGACGGGACTACTTGGTTGAACGCGAATCCCGTTCCAGGTGCTTTCGTGGTTAATATTGGGGACATGTAGGTGTGCCCAACATCGAGAGTCAGAGTTTTTTTGCTTTCGAAGAGCAACAACTTAGTATCCTTTCCCCTTACCCATGATGGCAATTACTAATGTTTGCCGTTAGGATCGAACGCTGGACGAATGGCCTCTGGTTATCAACTCGCCACCGCGTCATCCACCGCGGCGACGGCTACCGCGTTTCGGTACCCTTCTTCTATGAGCCGAACTTCGATGCCGTAGTCAAGCCCCTTGCGAGCTGTGTGGAGCGAAGCGGGAAGCCGCCAATTCATCATGGGAATACGTACGGGGAGCATCTGATGGGCAAGGTGTTTAGCAATTTTTACAGTGAGTATGATTGATCTTTGTGTTACATAGCTGATGTCCACGCTGACAATGAACAACAGGTTGAGCGATGAAAGGGAGGCGGGGCATACTGCTGTCTCCTAACTTTAGGATCCATGAGAGCATGAGAGGTGCCCCTTGGTGGTATCTTCAGCTACGGCCTATGACGTGTAGTACCTTGACTAATCCTGTATACACTCGAAGTATAAACAGCCGAACTCTCAACAAACTTTCGCTCTGGTAATGTTCTAGTCGTGCTTATTTGTTCCAGTTAGAGAGCTAGAGAGGTAGTACACAGCCCATCAGAAACGGGCAGCTTCATATCAGAATTATCAGCTAAGCGAGAGCGACATTAATCACTCACCGTAACCACAGCGCTCCACTGAAACTTTTGCGTATATTCTTCATATGCCCCTCAAACCACGCACAATCCCAAACCCACCATAAGTTCCTAAAGGTATGAAGGAACGAGAGTCCATATGCAGTGACTCCGAAGTGTCACAGTGCCTCGACAGTACCCTGGATACGCTTTCCCGCGTCCCAGCGAGACTGCTGTGTTGATGAATATATTCCTAGTACTGCAACGGCGACATTCCGCAGTCTCGTCGTCCATGCAAACGTTTTACATTTTCAGTATTCCCCTGTCTATCAAAGCGATGCTTAATAAAAAGCAGTCATAGAAGCTTCTTTCGCTATACCGGCTATCACTACCCGATTCACAGCCTCTCAACATTGCCAACCTCGAATGCTGTTGATCGAACCCGACCTGAAGTGAACGTGGATACCCGTTGACTGAGCGACCGTATCCGCACTACCGTTTACATTCGCCTCCACGCTCACATTGAATCTGCCCCATCGACTGCCCACATTAGTTACCGTAATCATGGGTTCCTCACACGACCTTCACATGGCCATTCGGATTCGGCCCAATCCGCCCACGGCAATGACAGCCAAATGTGTCCAACTCTACTGCCCCTCTCTCGACCAGACCATCAACAACCACATACTCTTTCCGTCCGCTACATACGAGCGCAACCTCCAGCAGCTGCGCGCCGCCTTCGACACGCTCAAGTGCGCTTGGCCATGGGATATGCGAGGTCGCCTAATCACGGACTTCAGACACATCACGGACGGTCAGCGGGTACTGGTTGCGGGTGATTACTTCGAGGCTGTCCAAGCGGAGACTCCCCTTGAAATTGTCGTTTGCGAGGGTGGTGAGAAGTGGAATGTAAATCACACGCCCTACCTGATGCACTGGGAGAACTTGCAGAACTCGAGACTAACGTGGCTAGAACATGACAAACCCCCAAAAGCGTACCCACATAGCTGCCCTCCAGAAAACCGACAACCGCACCAACCGCCACCTCCGCCTAACCCTGCCCAGATCCATCGTAGCCTCCAAAGTCGCCATTCTCAACTCCAGCTTCACTTCTATCTTCCAGCTTCCCTCTGCTTCTTTCTGTCACACCAAGCTCCTGGAAAATTGGCAGATGAAGTTCGACGCAATGTGGGCGGTCCCCGGACACGTCATCAAACCGCGGTACCCAGAGAGCATGTGGGATCCTAAGCTCCTCTCCGCCCTGGCAATATTGTCGGAGATGACGATTGGGCAGGGGCTGGTTGTGAGGAGGATGGTTGTGCGGGCAGTGAAGAGAAGGGGAGTGGAGGAGATGGGGGTGGAGGATGTGCTTGGGGTTATTGGGGGGTTGTTTGAGTGTGCTGGAAGTTAGGAGGGGGCTTTTGGGTAGGGGAGCCCGGGTAGCCCCAGTAGCCCCAGTAGAACGAGGGGATGTGAATCAAGATGAAAGTGTAGTCTACGTTCACCGTCCTTATCGATAAAGGTACTTGAGTATCGGACTTTAGAAGGCGTTCCGCCGAGGCTTGGCACGTCAAAGCTCTGGGAAGGTGGATCGCGCCGCACAAAGCAAACATCAACACCATGCTCCCACATGCACTCCGCGATGAGCGGGGAAGATAGCAAGAAAGCCTTTGAAGTCCATGTGGCCGAACAGCTCCCTACACCAGACGTCTCTCCCGAACCTGGGGATGTGGCATCTTCGATCGACTACAAGCTGGCCGTTTCGCAGCAAGATGGCGCCAATGAGGTCCGGATCAACGGCAATGGAGCCCTGAGCCCTATCGGGACAAGTCGCGCGCCCAGCACGAGCGACGAAGCGGTACTGTCGGATACCAGCGAGAAGTCGAGACCACCACAGATCAGACGGCCGGGCGACGGGAGGCGGAGGAGCAGCGTGTCTGATCATGACAAGGTGCTGAAGCTCAGCCCGAAGCAGTTCCACGATTTGGCAAACGAGCCCGCGAGTATACCCGTTCGAACAGCCACGCCCATCCAGGAAGATGTGGAGGGCAGCACCCCAGAGGAGAGTGGGGAAATGCAGGAGATGAACAAGGGTCTAGGCGTTCGGTTGGAACCCGCCGGCGAGCGCGGTAGCGCACAGGACAAGAGAGATACGAGGCTGGAGAAGGAGATTGTTGCGATAAAGGGACAAGTGGAGGGGTTGAAGCAGAAGCACAGTCGGCCTTCGATGAGTGCGCGATCTGGTACTGGCCCGCCGAGCATGCGCAGAAAGCAGTCGAGTCAGAGTCGTCAGGGGCAGGGGCAGGCAATTGGGTACGAAGTCGACGAGCACCGGGCTCCCAGACATGCTCCCGCACCGCTCAATTTGGATCACAGGAGCGGCAGGGAGCCATGGGAAGCCTTAAAAGCTCCGCCGCAAGACAGACATCGCGACTTGCCATCCCCTATACCAGCTCAGATGCCTCTTCCGCCAATGTCCATGCCAACTTTCCTTTCGCTTGAACTCTCCGCAGCCCAACCTTCACCGCTATACATATACCGGCCTTCGACCTCCGACTTCCCCTACGAGTCTTCAAAGATAAAGTATGATCGCTTGGTTAACTTTCTTCTCCTTCCTCCTAAGCTAGAAAGCATTCTAGGCTTCGGCGCTTTGGCCTGTCTAGATGCTTGGATGCACATTCTTACTATTCTACCGCTGCGCTTTCTCATTGCTGTCGGTATCCTCGCCAGATGGTGGGGTTCAACAATTGTCAAAGAGGCCCAAGATATCTGTAAATTCGTTTTGAGTGGGTTACCTCGGGTCTGGAGAAGGAGAAGAAATCCAGATGCCCCGACCCCAGTTTTGGCTACACCTGTCGAGGAGGAGCCGCCGTCAAGACCGTTTGCATCTGGTCCCAATCCTACAGCCACGACAACAGGAAGGGAGAATGGTAATGCCGGTACCACTTTCAGGTTTCCCGATTTTAAGGATGTGCCCCCAAATCGAGCGCGGAATCGTTTCCGACATCGTAGGACCAAATCGACACCATCAGCTCTTCTACCGAGCCACAAAGCGGATATCCTGAAGGGCCTTCTTGTCATTTCCAGCTGCGCTGTTTTGATGCGCTTTGATGCCAGTCGAATGTACCATGGCATCCGTGGCCAATCAGCCATCAAGCTCTATGTCATCTACAACGTCCTCGAAGTCTGCGATCGTTTGCTCTCCGCTCTTGGACAGGACGTTTTGGAATGTCTCTTCTCCCGCGAAACGCTTGATCGAAATGAAAATGGACGGAGCAAGGTGCTACGTCCCTTCTGGATGTTTATACTCGCGCTTGTTTACAATGTTGGACATGCGACCGCGCTCTTCTACCAGGTCATCACGCTCAACGTTGCAGTAAACTCGTACTCTAATGCGCTTCTGACGCTTCTCATGTCCAATCAGTTCGTCGAGATTAAAGGCACGGTCTTCAAGAAGTTCGAAAAGGAAAATCTCTTCCAAGTCACCTGCGCAGATATCGTTGAGCGCTTCCAACTCTGGCTCATGCTTCTCATCATCGCTATGCGCAACATCGTCGAGGTCGGGGGTCTCAGCATCAGAGGCAGCGAGTCGTGGTGGGGTAATGGGCTTGGTGGTGGCAATGCTACGACTACGGCGCCCTTTACGGCAGCGAGCATTCTACCGATGAGCTTTACTATCTTCCCAAAGTATATTGGACAGGTGTTGAATCCATTCTTGTTGGTTCTAGGCAGCGAGATGTTTGTGGATTGGCTGAAGCATGCCTACATCACGAAGTTCAATCAAGTAAAGCCAGAGATGTACGGCAAGTTCCTCGACGTCTTGGCCAAGGACTACTACTCCGACGTATGTCCCTTCGCTCTGCCCCTCGAATTTCCCTCAACTAACACTCCACAGGCATTCACCGACCCCAACCTCACCCGCCGCCTCGGCCTCCCAGTCCTCCCCCTCTCCTGCCTCTTCATCCGCGCTGCAATCCAGACCTACCACATGTTCATAGCAACCCATATGCCGCCCCCATACCCCTTCCCCTCCACGTCAACCTCCCTCGCCGACACACCCACCACCTCCTCCCCCACCACAACTGCAGCCCTCGCCCACATCGACCAAATTTTCCGCCGCGCCCTCGGCCGCTCCGCGCTTCCCGCCTCCCCAAACAGCCCCTGGTACAGCCCCTCCTCCTGGACCCTCGACGACCTCATCGCCGGCGCTACCATGCTTATCGTCTTCCTCATCGCATACTTGTTCTTCCTTGCGTTCAAGATTTTGCTGGGAATGTTTTTACTCACATTGGCGAGGGAGAGGTATCGAGGAATGAAGGAGAGGGAAAAGGTTAACACAGAGACTGGGGGGAAGAGGCTGGGGGGTTGGGGGACCGTGGATGTCGATGAGGAGAAGAGGAAGTGGATTTATAATGATGATCCGGAGGGGCTGAGGGGTTTGAGGGAGAGGGATGAGAAGGCGAGGGGGAAGGAGGAGAGGGAGCGCGAAAGGGGGACGAGCTTTGGGCATGTCTCGAGGTATGCTATGGTTGCTAAGAGGATTTGGTAGGTTTGGGTAGATGGGGAATGAGACTTGCTTGGCTTGGATGCTTTCATGATGAAAACCTGAGAAGTTGGCGGACTCGCGTTTGGTGGCTTGCATCCTTCTTTAAGGTTTGCTATGGTAATTCTCGACAGCCTCACCCTTTTTTCCCCCAACTGCGTTGCTCAATCTTGCGTCAGGCAACAAAGCTAGAATATCCCAACCAACCCAAGAAACAAACAGCCTCCGCAGACGACACGGCTCCCCGCCGCTCTAGGACCCAGGAATCCCGTTGGTACCTCGCATAAACCACTTTTGGAAGAAACTGAATAACCCCAAGGAAGATTCTGAGATCGAAATACTATATCGAACGAGGGTCTGCACCGACGCCGTCTTTTGTCTCACAGGAATAAGCACCTACGACAAAAGCCTTTAGATTTTATTGGGTCGCTTAAGTAGCTTGTATTTCTCATCCATAGGCTTCTCTTTAAGCTTTCCTCGCTCCTTGGTCTCGCCTTCGAGTCTTCAGCCGCCTTTCCCTTTACTCAGGCAGTCACCTGGGAGCCCAATGATCCGACCCCTCCAGCAGCCGACGATACGATGCTCCGCCCGTGAACCCAAGCCACATGAATCAGATGCTGGAATCCCAAAGGTGGAAAGAGACTCAAAAGTCGGAAATCCAAGGGTAGGAGGAGACCCAGGAGAAACGCATGACCCCACAGAAAGAAGGTGAAAGTCACCAATGCTCAAATTGCGACAGAAACACTCCTCCAACCGGTGAGACGGCTTCCCCACCTGCAGCAGACCCAAGATAACGGCCTAGCCGCCTAGACCAGATGTTGGAAACCGAAAGGTGGGAGAAGGCCCAGGAGCCACGCGTGACCCGAAAGAAAGGAGGTGAAAGCCACCAACGCCTGACCCCAACTTCCCGTCCCTAGAAGCTCACCGTTCGACCCAAGGGAACGGCCTAACCGCATGGACCAAATGCTGGGGATTCAAAAGTTGGAGGGCAAAAGGGGGAAACGCCTCAGCGGACCCAGGACGAAGAAATCGTGAAAGCCACCAATCCACCTTCCCGTCCCAGCTCCCAGGAAGCTCTTCGTTCCACAGTGGTGCGGTGCGGCACGGCACGGCGGCATGCCAAACCATTGCTGTGCCTCAAACGTACATATCGAATAAGCCCGCCTTCTGCACGTGTGTCTGAAAGGGGAAGTCGGTATGCCTCGTACGTGCTCCGACGCCAGCTTGCGCTAGAGCTCTGCTCTGCTCGAGGTGAAGTGAATAGCGTGCAACGCGAGTCGATGGTGATTTGAACTAGGTGGTGAGCAGTGAAATGGCGTACATACAATACGCTGGCAGACCTGAAGCGATCAATTTCCGGCATGTCTGCAGAAGAATGGAGTCATGCTTGTAGAAGTGCTGCGATACATAAGCGGATACTTGTAGCTGCGAATTCGTGCGAGAGGTTTGGTCTGATAATATGTCTGGAATAAATTGAATCTAGATGTTCATGGAGATGGGTTCGGCTGTGTTCCCGGACCGGCCACGTGCGTTGCGATATATTAAAGGCATGTGGAAACAGCTCGTCTTGCCGGATTGAGAGATATTATGCTCGCGGCGGACTCTGGATAAATGGTAGATGGCGTGGCTTGCATGTGACGTGGCACAACAGAACGCCCGTTCGTGTTCTTCACCTCATGTCCGAGACTGGCGAGAAGAATCGTCTGAGTACGTCGATCTGAGCTGCATGATAGAGTCGGTACACAGCGGAGATGCTGGAAAATCTGACGGCCGAGAGAGAAGCCTATTTCTGTTCTTGGCAATTGCATAATGTATATTGTCCGCCGAGATGCTCTGTAAGATTCGCGTATAATGCCTCCTACGGCTTCGCGTAGAGTTGGAAGGCTTTTAGTGTCCGCTCTGATCGCCATGGATGCCGGGTAATAATTAGAACCGTTGTCACTGCGGTCTTCGGTGGGGTCGGTGAGGTACACAGTGTGTGCCATGCGACCATGCTCTCGACTGCAGACCTTGGACAAAGGTTAGCAGGTACAACATGAGAGCCTGCCGATGTATTGTTGGGACTACAGAGGAGCCTCAACTGATCCGCGCCGCTCGCTCCGAACGCCTCCCGGACCACTACCTTGGCTGCTCGACTATCCCAGCAGTCGACGTGATGTTTCCCGGATCGACATACCAACGACGAGGCTCCTCGCAAATTTGATGGCCTCGTCTAGTTGAAAGCCAAGAGGCGAAGCGATCTCGCGAGGGAAGACATTGGCCAGGTTCTGCGTGGTGGTGGTTCGTGGCTTCCTTGTTGGTTTCCGATCCCAACATTGGCAGGATCTGTGATGCCAACCAGCAACGTTGAAATTCCGACCATCTTTACCCGCAGCCTCACCCGTCGTATCGCATGTACCATATTCCGACCTGCCCGTCGCCAACTCTCCGCCATGTATGCGCCGTATGCTCTAGTTCTCGTTGCGTAGTTCGCTCGGAGGTTATGGGTGTTTGTGCAGCGAGAGCGGTTTTCGCTCCATGCTTGATCCCCGAGATGGGGCTATATTTAGGCCGTCGTACATACAGATCTGCCTGGGTCAACAATGGGGATAGGAATGACGATCCATACTTCAGTACGAAAGTGATTGGCATGATATTTGTATGATGGGCGTCGACCGTTGCTGTGTAGACGAAAGGGTGCTAAGGGTGTCGGAATCCACTGGTGGAAATCTTTGCCTAAAGCTTTGCCAGATTTGGCAAACTGTTCGCGAGAACATATGACGACCGAGAATATAGCAGCCCGAGCTGCTTAAATTGAAGACACGATCATGAGCACAGATGGCAAGTTCCCGTCTGCGCTTCAAAATGTGAGGTCGATATTCGATAGTCGATGGCATCTCCATCTCGGTGCGTAGCGCGGCCAGTTTCGCACTCACCCCCTTGCCCACAACATACGAGCACTGAATCCCTCCCCAGAGGATGCAAAAACCCCTAGCGTCGAATCTCCGCTCGAACCCGGAGCTCTGGATAGGAAAGGATCAGCACGGATCGTGTGCGCAAGCATTCGTTGACTTCCCGATAGAACCGCTTGCGTTGAGCCAAAAGCTTTACATAGCCGGGGGAATTGAGACGAAATGGTTGTAAGCTCTGACATGTAGAGTTGACGATGAACGTCACGCGTAGGACGCCTCGCTTTCACATTCCACGTAAGTGATCGCTTGTCGTTGAGCGATCAAGGAGTGAACAGGGCTGCTATCGTAAAACCTGACGTCGGTCCGTCCCCGAGTCAGGGCCGATATCATTGGAATGAAAATCCTAAAATTCATCCACCAAACCAAACACGCGCTGGCGAAGCTTAAGCCCTTCTCCTCACGATATATCCAATCTCAGAGCACGAGATAATAAGAGGGGGCTTCAAAAGCTGAGGATCTCTCCACGTTGCGGGGAAATTGTGCGATAAGGGCAGGCTTGTTGCGCCACCTCTGAGGTGCTCTGACTCGCGAGCATTTTAATTCCAACGCTACGGGCAGTCGGCTCGCTGGACATGGAAAGGCGTGTGATGCGGCATGTGACGAGCAGGCGATACGCAAGATTGTTGAAACAGGGTGATGAGGACGTGCAGCGCGAGTGTGGGGTAGTCGGTGGTCAAGACATGACTCCGCGTCAACAAGTGGTACATTCCTTGCTGGGTTTCGCCGACACTGGCCGGAGTGCCTTCCATGAGGTTGTTGGGGGACGCGATTGCATGATGGATGGCATGCGGAAGGCCTCCGCGCAGATTTTCGTGCTCGGAGACTGTTCATCGGAATTACGTTATGGACGACCTTGGAAAAGCAAACGCAGCGGAGATGGGGTCTGTGCAGTAGCGAAGTTCAGATGGTGCAGTTGGATGCAAGCAAGCGACGCATTGTCCTCCTTGCTGCCACGAGGTCAGCATGCCGTACGACGTGATCCAGGAGGCAGCCTGGGAATGTGCCTGATGGGTGTCTACATCTGAAGGCTAGAGGCAAAGAAAAGATAGACGGGGCCGTCGTACCATTGATGCGAGTCGCCGATCTGGCGAACGTTGGAAGGTACAGAGTAGTCTTCGTCTATCTCACTGCCCACCGTCTTTTCTTTTCGTGGGCGGCCAATGCGCAGGTTGAATGTCCTACTTGAGGCTGAGGTCATGAAACGAAAAGCATGCGAACGGCGTCAAGAAGTGACATGCGCTTGTTAGCGATGCTGCAGCTTCGTGCTGGCTTGCATATGCGCTCAGCACTGTTGGAAGAGGCCGTTCGGTAGGCGTTCTGGCGCGGTTCTACGTTTGCCCAGAGGTTGGACCGATGCGGAGACATGTACATACGCTACCACTGCGAATTCTCTCCACGTGGCGGGCGTCCGGCATCGCCGCCGAGCTGAGCGGTGACGCTGTTGTAGGCGAGGCCACTGGGTGCGTATACCTTCGCTTTTTCCTGGCGATGTTCGGGGATAGGGAGGTTTGGTGGCCGCCCGTATGTATTCACCGCCGCGCCCGCACTGGACCGGGAGAGGCCTGGGGGCGGCTTTCGTGTTTCGAAAGCTGCAAGGCTGGGCTGCGATCAGACGGGAGCGAGACGAGGAGTGATATCGCCGGCGTCTCGTGACGGCAGGGTTGGCCGGCGTGGTGCAGGATCATGGCCCAGGCCGACGCTGACTGTGCCTTCGGTGTGCGACGCAATACACGTGCAGACCCCCTCTAGTCGGCGCGGGCCCCAGTCGTCCATCAATCTATCAGACGGCGGACGCTGGACGGGCGCAGGCTAGGGTTCACGGTTCTCGGTCCACGGTCCGCGCAGAGGACGGTGTTGCTCGCCGCTCGACCTGGACCCTCGCCCGCACGCAGCACGCAGCACGCAGCACGCAGGCAGCAGGAAGAACAGTGAGGCAATGGATGGAGCATAACAACCACCACCATACAGATGCGGGCTCGCGCTCCGGACCCTAAGCGTGCAAGGAAGGGCGCCTTTGATCGCGGCGGCATGCCTCGCAACGTGGTCATCCTTGCCGGCTTACTAGCCTATCTTGCATTATTCTGAGCCAAAGCGCCGTCCACTCAGGCTCCCGCTAACGTGCTAAGACCCGCGACACCTCTGCTCTCCTTTCAGGGCAATCCTCCCCGTGCAACACCAACCGCTGACCCGCCGCTGCGATATACATATCCACTCGCTGCCGCCGATCCGCTGTCCGCTTTCCGCTGTCCGCCGTCCGCCTGTCGCCCCGAGGCAGCCCGCGCAGTCGCCCTCGTCCCCGCACTCGCCTGGCCGCCCAACCCGCAACCCGCCGCCCTCACATGCATTCCTAATCCGCCATATATTTTTCTGCGAGGCCACACCGCCGTAGCAAGCAATGGGTCAGAGTAACGGGAAGCCCGTGGTCTTCACCGACCAAGGTACGCCAAGTGTCCCCCCATGCCATGGCCATGACTGCGTCGCCGTGACAGCTGCCCGTCACAATGAGACGCCTGCTAACGAACTGCCCTAGTGAACCTCAACCACTTCCGCCTGCTGCGTGTCGTCGGCAAGGGCGCCTTTGGCAAGGTGCGCATCGTCGAGCGCAAGGATACCGGGCTCACTTTCGCGCTCAAGTACATCAGGAAAGATGAAGGTCAGCGACATTACTGTTACGACAGCACCATGTCCCCCGGAGCTGGACGCTGACGCCGTGTAACAGTCGTACGATCGGAGAGCGTCCGCAATATCATCCGCGAGCGACGCATGCTCGAGCATCTCAACCACCCCTTCCTGTGCAATCTGCGCTACAGCTTCCAGGACATTGAATATCTGTACGTGACGCCGGCGAGGTGGGCGATGTGGCGTGCTGACTGTGGGCAGGTACATTGTCGTTGATCTCATGAATGGCGGCGATCTCCGATTCCACATCTCGCGGAAGACATTTACAGAGGAGGCAGTACGGTTCTGGATAGCACAGCTTGGCTGCGCAGTGCGGTACATCCACCAGCAGGGCATCGTGCACAGGGACATCAAGCCCGACAACGTGCTTCTCGACTCCGAAGGCCATGTCCACCTGGCCGACTTTGTACGCCATCCCCTCCATGCCAGCGTCAACGCTAACCAGTATAGAACGTCGCATCCGACTTCACACCGCACAAGCCGCTGACTAGCAAGTCGGGCACGCTCGCCTACCTAGCCCCCGAGGTCTACGAGGGCAAGGGCTACTCGTGCGAGGTCGATTGGTGGTCGCTCGGCGTGCTCTTCTACGAGTGCATCTACAACAAGGCATGTACATCGCCGGCTTATCGCGTATCTTGCTAACAGAGATAGCGCCCATTTGAGGCCAGCAGCCATGATTCGCTCGCGCAGAAGATCTCCAAGGGAGAGCCGACGTACCCTGTAACCAGCCCGCCAGTCTCGATGCCCTGCTTGCATGCCATAAGTTCGCTCTTGGAGAAGGACCGCAAGAAGCGGATAGGGGCTATGAGCTTCGAGTCGTTTATCGATAACCCCTTCTTCCGGCCGCTCGATTTCGTCGCGCTGGAGCGAAAAGAGATACCGCCCGTCTTCATACCCTCGAGCGATAAGACCAACTTTGATGCTACATATGATTTGGAAGAGCTACTTTTGGAAGAAGCGCCACTGGAGGCAAGAGCACGGAGACAGAAACCCCGAGAGGCGCTGAAGGACGATGCCACAGATGCCGAAATCCGTGCTGAGGAGCTCCACAAGATGATCGAGACGCTGTTTGAACCGTTCAACTATACCACCGTCGCCGAGCAACGTCCAGCTGCGGTCGTTGTAGCTGATCCAGCCGACTCAACTAATGGCTCGAGGACAAGTAACAATAGCAATTGCGAGCACACGCCCACTTCGTCCGCGTCAGCACAGGATGCATGGAATCGTCAGACCTCGAAGCATTCCCAAGAGGGCGAATTGCGTCCCACTCGCTCGGTCGGTACTGCACGATCAACGACACACTCGCCGAGCGGCAGCCCGCCTCTCGCCACGGCCCAGCTGAACCAGGCAAGGACCGGTTCACCCTCATCGCAGCGCGGAGAAGGCGCCGATTACTTCCCAGCTGATGGCTCCAATACGAACATCCCACCGTCTTTCTCTCGCCCGATGAACAACAATAACCGCCGAGGTGGTCCGCAGCGTAGCACCAGCATGGGTGGCGGCGTACAGGTAGTTCTCAACGAGACCGGCTCGTGGTCCGATATGGCTAATCAGAGCTCTTCGCTTATACAGAATCCAAACGCAGAGAAGCCTTCAGGCATGCTTGGCTTCCTCAGCCGTAAAAAGGGTCGCGACAGGAGTCCCAAGGCGAAAGAGAGGGGTGTTCTCGGCAAGGAAGGAGCCAGAGTCATCATCAGCAACACTTGATGATTCGCTACTTCCGACTACTCGACGGCGTGACGATTTCCCTTTCGCATATTCTCGAAATCGATATATACCTGCGCGGAGTTTTGGAGTAACCGGCACCATACCACTTCGCGCTTTCGGCACCCTTTGTTGCCGCTACTTTCAATTCCGGGCCCCGTTCCGCATAAAATGTGCCTTACATATACCTCCACGCCGTTTCGGGTGCTCGGCGTTATTGGCGAAGTTTTGCGGAGTGCAGAAACCTTCGCGCATGAGACGTACAGAGCTGATGGTCTGCTGTACAACGCTGGAGCGGTGGCTCCATTCCGTCGGTTGAATAAGAGGAAGTTTCGTTCATTGTCGGAAGGCATGTATATTTTGGGGAGACGATCTAAAGAGCGATGCATATCATCTCAGGGGGGCATTTGGATGCGATTTGTACGAAATGGAGGCTATATTATTAAGATATCATCGCAACTTCAAATACCCACATTTTCTACTCCCGATATTACTGTCATTTTTTGAATTGGCGGGGATGGTTGTTTTGCTGACCCACTCTACAGGATCTACAGAAGTACTACTAGAATTTGTCACCAAAAGCAGCACGGGAACCTCCAACCCGTACCTGCCGCGCGAAGCTACAAAACAGAAGTCGGATCGGAGTCGGCAGATGGAGTGGCGTGGTCAGAAACACACCGCTCCGATGTTTCCTGGCTCTTCCATGCACGCTAGGATACCGATGTCAGTACCAAACACGACCAGATACAGGCTGAACGCTCCCACAGCAGGTCACCGGGGGCTTCACCCCGCGCCCATGCTAATTTCAAGATGTGCATGATGAAGAGGGCACGGCATGGAACTCCGGGACATCGGGAGTGCGGGATGTGTGGGTTCGCGGGCACTGGTGTTCTGGCAGGTTTGTCAACTGCTGGATCAGCTGTTGGCGTACAGGACCTTGCTTGGGAATTGAAAACGATAGGTGGGAAGTGTTGTTCTTGGAGATGTTTGCTGGCCGAGTCATAGGTCTGGAACTTTATTGGTGATGAATGGAGCGTGACGATGGCCTGAACGTAGGATTAATGTCTTGAGACGCAATGTGGTTTTTGGTGGCTTGATCACTCATGCTGGCTGACGACAGATATGGCGTTGTGCCGTTTGCTTTCGACAGCATCAGTTACCAGCGCCTGGAAGTTGATTGAGATCTTCTAAGGCCTGTCGTATACTGCTCTGGGTTACTGACCTCATTTAACAAACGAGCCATCTCACCACCGCAATGAAGCTGATTACGTCCATTTTTCGGGATCCAGCTCACATGAACAATTCGCGTCAAGAACTAAACGCCAATATGCACCATCCTTCTGTCCGAATTTATCGGGTGCGCGCCCTGGGATAATCTCAACAAATGGTATATGGCTTGGGAATAGTAATCAGCTTCGGTAGGATATATGGCGGATGCACGTCTGAACCGTACGATGACGGACAGGCATCCGAGAAAACATAGGTAGATTGCGCGATTAGAGCTACACTGACTCTTGAGCCTAACTGACTCGCAGGCTCCAGCTTTCGGGTCGGAACGTCCATCGGATGGGTTCAACATACGGCTGAACATCTACATCAATCTCGCCTAAGCCTGCCTCAAACAGCGTAACTTTACCTGTTCCAAGATCGACTCTCCCAGAAAGTTCGGGGTTGCACTGTTGCCAGACGGTGAGCTTCCGACAATGCTCGCCGTCGTCCAGCACACTCGGAATGGATGCACAGACTTCAGCCCCGTCTCCAGCCCGTGCAACCTTTTACTCACCACCTCGTACGATACTTACCTGTCTATCCTTCCTCGTATCGGGAATATTGTGGAGTGCGTATTGCCGCGTGGGCTTCCACGTGGTACGAAAACCATATCTCGCTGACTTGGCTTCGTGAGCCGATACACGCTCGCGACTCCACCATCGACCGCGGACCGACATCCTTTGGCGAGCGCTCCACCCTCAAAGCCGCAAAGCGAATCGAGTTCGAGGGGTACAGTGCCACGATACTCACACACCAACAGACTAAACCATCGGAACACACCGACAGGCTTTGGGCGGTTCCTAGCCGCTTGCCAGCACGGACGCTAGTTCGCCAGATTTCTACGAGATGACATGCAGCTGGGTTGCCTGTTGCGGTATGGAGCTGGTCTGCGAGAGTGAGAGGCTGAAGGCCTAGCTTGCGCACTCCGCCGTTTGTTACGGTGGCGTCCCGCGGTACCGCCGGGAGCTACGTGGCTAATGGGAAGGTGTAGCGGCATGGGAGCCTCGGTACCAGCGCGCCGTGGCTGATGAAAGTTTTGCATGAATTTGGCTTTGACTGGGGGAAAGGTTTTAGGGCGAGGGGATGCGCACTGGGGTGGGTGGTTGAGGTTGGTGTGGGGTTTGTAGAGTTTGTGGGTGGAGGTGGGTGGGAAGGTTTTGTTGGGAAGAGGTACCATGTGCGCGGGTGCTTTTGTGCCATTTGCCCGAAGTTTTTCGGGAGCGTGTGAGGTGAGAGTGGGCCGACAGGGACTTGGGGCGCCGCTTTGGGAGGGTATGGGGTTCTTGTATGGGGGATTCATGGGATGGCTGAGCGATTATGCTTCGTATTGATGGTCCTGTTGGTGCGTTTGATGGAGTGAGTTCGAGTCATTTGCCTAATTAGTGATTCGAACATCCTAGTTGGATTCGGGGATTGATATCACAGCAAGTAAGCTTGTCTTCAGGTGCGCCCAATCAATAGCGCAGGTATAACCTTATTTTATTTGGCATGTCCTTTAGTACCCAAAATCTATGTGAAAATTTGCAATTCGCGATCCAGGAATAACGCGTGCATACTGCTAGACGTGAGTATACTATATTATTCTGATTTCCACTGAGAGCGCTAGTGTCGGAGCACACTCTTGCAACGTGAATCCTGACTAACAACGCGTAAGCATTGTACTACCCATAGAGTGTACCTGAGAATTTTCATCGAGGCTTCCGCGAGGTTCATCCGTATTCTCATCCGTCAATCATTGGCTAGTAGTCATCTCTGGTTCTGTGGACCATAGATGGAAAAGCTGGGCTGTTACTATTTTCTCTTCCGCTCGCTAGAGCTCTTCTCAATCAGCTATCCAACCATGTTTTCTTTAACTCAAGTCGATGAGGTCGTAGGTCACAGGTACGCTGTTCCCGTCATAAGATATAGACACGTCATCCCCATCCGCCGTCATGGTCTCCTCCGTCGACTCCACCTCCGACTGCCTCACACTCACCCTCGTCGGCTCATCCTCCGCATGAACCCACCTCACAACCTCCAAATTCACCCCATGAAACGCGTTCGGCATCTTACACGAATCCGTCCTTGAATTCCTCTGCAAGCACCTCTGCTTCTGACAGTGATGCCCGGCCCAACAGTTTCGCCATCGACACGCACCCCCTTTCCTGCACACGCGCGAGCGAAGCCAGCACCGGAGAGCGCGCAGCTCCATCTCACTGTAGGGCTCGTGGTCATCCTGGCAATCCGGAGAGGGGCAAAATCCGCGAATTTGAAAGGGGTAGCAGGCGCGCTGGATGCGGACGCGCGCGCGGAAGGCAGCGTGTTCGTCGGGGGTTGCCGTACGGAGATATGTGTCTATGCGGTGGTTGTAGGCGTTTAGGGGGACGAGGCCGGAGCCGCGGGAGGCGGGGAGATTGGATGGGGGCTTTTCGTGGGTGTCAGTATGCTGGACAGAGGTAATTGCACGAAGAGTCGACTTACCCGGATGGTTGGCTGCTGGGATTGAGTGTGCGTTGCGTGGTTAAGTGGGTTGGCCTGGTGGGCGTCAGGGTGGTATACAAAGGCAAGTGTAAGCAAATTGACCGACCTGAGGGAGTGGCTGTCTGTTAAGAACGCGCCATGGGAGGTTGTCTAGGCAGTCCTGGTGTGTGTCAGTGTGCTGTATCGAATCAACAACCCGCGGAGCTGACTCACTTCAGACTCTGGCGGCTGCTGTCTCCCCTGTGCCCTGTTTAGAAGCCTATTTCGGGTCGGATTGAAGATGGTAGAGGATGGATCTGATGAGTTTGATTCATCTGGTTGGGGACTGGAACGGAACACCTCTGGAAATTCAATGATACTCATGCCCAGTTCTTCGTACTTGGTGGCCATCTGACCTAGTCTCAGGAGAACTACCCTCTTATCCGTGATAGGAGGTTCACCGAATGTGTCTGCGTAGGTAGGTACAAGACCAACGCCAAAGATGATTTTCTTGCAGTTCGGGTCATTGTGGAACTGACGGAAGTTCGCTAAATCCTCAGTCAGCATCTACAGTCATCCCAATTGTACATAGACATACCGCAGACTTTAGCCCGGACAAACTGCTCATCCCCAACATCCACAAAGTCGTACAACTCATCCACCTCGTTGAACCCCGCCGCAAACGGAGTGAGAGCACGCCCCTGCGAGTTCAAATCGACCGGCTTTGCCTGGACTACCGCCCAAGTTAGGGCCTTGAAATCTGCGTAAATGCGCACGACTATTCGGCTGTCATGCGAGATTGTTGGTGCAGAGCCGTGGAGGTGGCCCTTGATGAAGCCTTGAAGGCGCTGGGCAAGGCCACGCCCACTACGACGATTGCACTGTAGATCTTCGTCTTGAATCTGGTGCTGTATGATGTTAGTGGTATCCGGAGGGGCATGAGGGGCGCAGTACTTACGTTGAATGCGGTGCCGTCAATCAGTATGGCGACGTATGGGTCGTTTCCTGCACGCTGTTTGCTGGCTTCCTGGCGAGTCCTGGTTTCCAACGCTTCCAGCTTCGTGAGCAGGTTTTGGAGGCTTTCGTGGTACGACTCGGTGAACCTTTTGTTCTCTTCGACCAGCTTTCGCATCTCCGTAGCGACTTGAACGGCCTCGTTGGAGTCCATGCTGCCCGTCGTTTGCCTTTCGAGTATTAACTGTTATATGTTGATGTATTTAATTGCAAGTGTGCCGTCAAGGGCCCAAGATACGTAGCAAGTTGTTGCTTTCTACTATCGGGTATAGGAATTTGAACGAGAACGGGTTATTTCGGCGTTTGGCAGCCTGACCTCGACCAGTTGTTGCGGCAATATAGAAGCTTACTTCACTTTATTTCACCATGTTGGCCGGTTATTTTGCCAGAACTTTATAACTACCTATGGTAGAATCTAGGAGCGGGGTGGGGAGCATATAGTTCCTGCAATCAGAGCTATATCAACTAATAAGTCCATTGAACATGCGTCGGAACTGAACGAGTTGACTCTAGTTCAACGCTCCCCGCTACACCGCTACCTCAACTCTATTGCCCGCATACACATTTTCGCTCCGACTACAAACCACGACTTCGCGTAAGTCCAAGCAGAAGCGATCATCCGTCCAAGGTACCAATCCGATGAAGCCTCTACCACTGGTGCGCAACAAGGGTTGTCCGAAAGCCCAAGAAGGGTGTGAAGCAGTTCGAGGAATCTGGGCCGCATGTGCCTTCCGAAGAGCCAGAATCAGAAATATACCATCCTCCTTCTGATGACCTAGAAGAGGACAACGATCTTCTGGGTATTGACACAGGTCCTCTCCACCACACCACTCCACCGTTATCCCACTTACAATGAGAGGTGACCTCGGCTTCGTCGAGAAGGTCCAGAAAGCGCTTGAAGCCCATCATGTATTCAAGCACCGCTTGCCACAAGAAGACCAAGCCCCTGTCTCCTTGAGGTCCTCGCATTGGCCGCCATCTTCTCCCAGTAACCTAAAGATTGCAAGAGCAATACATGCCCTTGAAGAAGGACAACGCGCCTTACGCTTTGATCACAAAGGGGAAAAAGATAGAAAAAAAGCGTAAGGCTTGGATGATCGGTGCAAACGATAGTAAGATTGCCTTCAACTTATGGAATCGCTCGGACCTCGACTTTTACGACACTCCCGCGAATTGCGAAAAGATCATGGATCTAATCGCCAAGTTCGCCAACACCTAGCCAGACGCACCACTAGATGATCAAATATTCAAATAGCAGATCATCGAGGCTGCAGTGGTCGTTAAAACGACCGATCGTGTCCGAACCAAAGCATCTTCTTGGACACAGATGGGGTGGCGCATGAAGATACCATACTACGATACCAAAGCCGGCAAAATGAAAGTTTTCTATCGAGTCATATATACACGCGTCTCACTTGAGCCTGATTTCTCAGATATACTGTCCAACGCCGAGACATTTGCTATCAAGGCTTCGCAGAGGAAGGAAATCGTTGGTAAAGATGCCAAAGAACGGAATGTCTCGTCACTGCCAATCGACCATGGTGCGATGCAAGATATAGCTTCACACAGGGCAAACATAAGACGACCACGACGATAGACGAGCTCCATGCCTGTGAACATTGGAGAGATTCTTGTCATGGAAGCTCGCGTGCCGCTCGGCCACGATGTAGGTAAAGGTGGCGGTCACGGAATATAAGACTTTATACATAACACGCATGCGTCACGACCAGCGACGAATCGCTGTGTAATAAGACGCATTGATAATGTTTCAAAAAGCGAAAACAAAATGAGAGGATGTGATGCAATAGCTAAAAAAGTGTAGATTGTTTGTGCATCAATTGTTGGTTTCGTTCTTGTAAAATTTCAATCTAAGCTTTGGCTTTCTCTCTCCCTTCACTGACCAAAGTCCAGCCAGAACCAGGGGCAAAAAAATCAAAGAGATATCAACCGCGCGCTCTCAGGTTTGAACCTAGAGCAAAAAACAAAATAAGGTGAAATCCACCAGACCGGAAATTCGGAATCCCAAGGGATAGGATAGATCGGTCGGCCTGACGCGCACTGGCTTCCCCTCAAGGACCCTATTTGGTAGCATCTCGGTAACACGTACTCCTACTTGACCAACATGCGGCGGACTCCTAATATTATGTAATAAAGCTTAAATATATATAGTACAATAAATTTTGTGCAGGGTTGTTGAGCATGAGTAAGTGTGGCGGGGTTTGTCCACGGATAAGTGGAGTGCAGGCGGGCAGCATGGTTGTTTACATTCACTTGAAGACCGGGGCACCTGTTATGTTTTCAGATCTATCTAAATTTGCGCGGAAGTGCACTGTGCATATTGGAGTGTTGGGTCAAGGTGCTTCGCATGGCTTCCAAGGTTGTTTGGAGAGAGCACCTATTAGATTGCACTGGCTATCTCGGATATACAATCTGATCGCGTTAAGATTGTGACGGAACTCGTATCTCTGGCTGCGGTTACGGAATCGAGTCGACATTGCAGGGTCTATTTGGAACCAAATCAGAGATGGAGGAACTCCCACACAAACCATGTACCCTAAAGATTTTTCTCATTCTATTGATGATTACGACGCGGGAATGTCCAGGATTCCTTATCAGACGTACCCCACTACTACTGCTTATTGCTTCTCTTAGCACATTGGCGCTGCTATAATCTACGTCTTCCGCGGTCTGTGTTAACCATTACCGCGCTACTAGTTCACTAGTTCGACAGCCTAATAGTGACGCGAGCTTTCTGTACCCCACCTCAAATGTGCACGTGATGAAGCAAACGGCAGGCACGTAACAAGCCCCCAGGATGGTGATGTGCTAAAAATGAGCATGAGTCACATGCGGAATGGAAGGATGAAGTGTTGTATGGTTGTGCCAGGAGCAATGATCAATGCAGAGCAGATACGTTGGACAAGAGATTTTACGCATCCTCGCATTAGGATTTATAGTGGAGTAGGGATATACTATTCTTCCCGCCGGCAAGATTGCACTGCATGTCTTTCGACTAGTGCCATCGAGGGACTACCCACTACTCGTCATCATTGTCCGAAGAGCTTGAGCTGGCCATTCTCTCAACGATAGATGTCTTGTTCAACAACTCCGCCGCCTTCTCTTGTCTCCTCGCACCGGCATCTCCGTATCCGCCGCCACGTCCGCCCGATGGCGCGCCTTCTTAACCCCTTTGGTCCCGGTGCGTTTGATGGCCCTCTCCTTCCTCTTCTTCTTACCTTCCACAATGACCACATCCGGCTCCCGCAGTGAGTAAACCTGACCTTTGATGACCTTGAAGACGTCGTCTTCGTTGAGTGTCCACTTCTGGTTCTTGGTCCGCCTGCTGCTGCATCGAATGGCGACGGCAGCAGACAACATTTCGCCGACATGCTGACCTTGCCCGACTAGTGCTTCTGAGAGGATGGCGAGCATGGCTAGCATCCGCAAGCCCCACTCACTCGGCTCGCCGGGGGGCTGACGCTTGTGCCGTTGGAGTCAGGAATCAATGTCTTTAGGTCGGTACCCCAATTCTCTTCGATAACCGTCAGGCTTGATTCGGCGCTATACTCCACTAGCAGCTTCCGCACCCTCGTTTTCTTCAATCTCTTCACGAGAGCGTCAATCTCGTCCTTGTGTCCGCAGACTTCCGGTTCGCGCTTGTAGCCTGGAGGCTCGGGGGTTGCGTGCTCCTTCTGAATGATGTCTCATTTTGCGCTCCTGCTGAGGGCGGACCAGGGAACTTCGATATTGGGGTTAGGGACTTGCTCATCTTGACAGACCGGAGACACTCCAACAGTGGACCCATCAGGGAGGGCTGCGAGGTTTACGACCGGAAGTCCGGCGGCGTTGGTGAAGAGGAGGGTGGATGCGTGAGCGCTAAGGTTCAGATCGAAAGTTGGCTGTTCGGCAATCTGAGAATCGCTAGCGAACGGGGAAACGGCTAAGGTGATGGCATTGCCCGTCGAGACGTCGGTGAAAACCAAGTTCGGCATGGTTGTATTGGTAATGGAGAGCGGTGGGCGGGGAAACGGTACGGTTGGACGCGTGAGCGGACGGTTAGATGGCTGGAAAGAGACGGTGGTTGCGATGTTAGGAGGTTGTCTCGGGAGATTGCGGATGTGAGACAGCGGCGGCACGCGGTCGTGGGAGGCCGTCAGATTCTGCATTGTCCGCCTTTCACCAAAGGGGCTTGGAGGGGGAAGTGGATGGTTCACCGTGAAGTTTCTCAGTGAGTGAAAGGCATCCAATTCGAAATTTCCATATTCACCACAAAGTCACCCGATGTTTTGCGAAAATAGTTGACAAAGGCATTAGTGAAAGCATTGTCGTAGTCAGTAAGCAGAATGGCGCTCAGGAAGTCTCAGCCTTGGACTGTCATCTATAAGGGTTAACATATTTCTCGTGTATCTTAAGCGAAAATGTGATCACATTCTGCTGGAAAGGTATCATATGGAGTGGGGTTGGTTGAACATTATGTACTTTGGGTCACTGGACGGTTGTATGTGCATGGATGTAAACCCCATCATCACTTAGGCAAAAAACACAAGAGCAATATATCACCAGGAATCATCTATTCAACTAGATCCACCACATCAACCCGCTATTCGCCAACCACTCAGTCAGCTCATGGTCCATTCAACTCCACTCTAACCACCACTCATCAACGTCTCCGACCTGTCACCATTTTACCTGCGAAGCTTCCCCCGACTCTTCCGTATCTACAAGTGTCCAAGCCCAGTCCATAATACAAGATCAACAGACCTCTGAATTAAGATACAGAGAATGAAAGGAAATATGCCACAGAGGGAAAATGAAAAAAAAGTATGTGTAAGAGGGAAGGAGACTCGTTCGCATCGACGTGAGGTTCGACCGAGGAGATGGTAAGGAAAATTTTTAGTCAGTCTGTCGAAAAGTAAGAAAAAGAGATATCGCCGGCTGAAATGCATGAATTTAATGCTTGGGGCAGCAGCATACGTGAGGGCCAGCCTTGAGGACTTCATCCGTGGCTTGGTCTTCGTACTTCTTGAAGTTCTCCATGAACAGCTTGCCAAGTTTTTCGACCTCGCCCTTGAAATCGGTGGTACCGTTCCACGCCTTGGCCGGGTTGAGCATCTCGTCGGGGACATTGGGGCAGGTCTTTGGCACGGAGAGGTTGAAGGTCTCGTATGTTTCGTATTCGGACTTCGCGAGCTCGCCAGAGTGAATGGCATCAAGAATGGCGCGGGTATACTTCCTGTGACGATGTTAGACTTGTTTTTACTCAAATTTGACGTCGGAAAGACTGACAACGCGCATCTTTTCCCTCCCGAAGTGGCACCAGCGCCTACCCAACCAGTGTTCAGAAGCCATGCGTCGGTCTTGTGCTCTTCGATCTTCTCAGCCAACATCTTGGCGTAGCGCATGGGGTGCAGGGCCAAGAAGGGCTGGGCAAAACACGACGAGAAGGTCGCCTGAGGTTCTGTCACACCCTGCTCGGTTCCAGCCATCTTAGAGGTGTAACCGGAGATGAAGTGGTACATGGTTTGCTCCTTGTTGAGCTTCGAGATCGGAGGCAGCACACCGCGGGCATCGCAGGTGAGCAGGATGATATTCTTGGGGTGCTTGTCGGAGATGCAGGGAATCTTGGTGTTCTCAATGTACTCGATGGGGTATGCGCAGCGAGTGTTCTCTGTTAGGGTGTCGTCGTCGTAATCGACAACACGTGACACGGGGTCGAAGACGACATTCTCCAGGATGGCACCGAACCTGATAGCACCGAAAATATCGGGCTCCTTTTCAGCAGAAAGACCAATGCACTTGGCATAGCAGCCTCCCTCGATGTTGAAGACGCCCCTGTCGCTCCAGCAATGCTCGTCGTCGCCGATCAAGGCACGCTTGGGGTCCGCAGACAGTGTAGTCTTGCCGGTTCCGGAAAGACCGAAGAAGACGGTGACGTCACCGTCTTTGCCCTCATTCGCAGACGAATGCAGGGTAAGAACGTTGTGCTTTACAGGCATCTCATAAAAGAGCACAGTAAAGATGCCCTTCTTCATCTCACCGGCGTACTCAGTACCCAGGATAACCATCTCTTTCTCGGCGAAGTTGATCGCCACGGATGTTGACGAGGTCATGCCGGTGGTGTACCTGTTCGCGGGGAACGCGCCGCCGTTGTAGATGACATAGTCGGGATGGAAGTGCTCGAGTTCTTCTCTCGTGGGTCGGATCAGCATGTTGCGCATGAAGAGGGCGTGGTAAGCGCGTGCGCAGACGACACGCACGCGGATCCGGTAACGCTCATCCCATCCTGCGAATCCATCGACGACGTAGATGCGATTCCGGGTGTTGAGGTAGTCAATGGCACGCTCGCGGTTGATGCGCCAGACCTGATATCATAATTAGCAATGGAAACGCAGGCGCACGTGATGGATTTCCGCAAGGGGAGCTGGGCAGAGCCGTGCATGAGGCGCGATGCGGGGAAAACCCCGCTTGCAGGCGGCTTGCAGGGGTCCCGGGCGTGGACAACTTCACTCGGCTACTGCACCTCGTGCATGACGTCTGCCGATATTTTCACGAGCAGCTGAGCGCGCGCGGACGGCGAAACTCGGGAAGGGAAAAGAGCTCTTACATCAGGTGTCATCGGCTTGTTGACTGGACCCCACCACACGTCGTTCTTTGATGAGTCCTCCTCTACGATGCGCTTATCCGAGGGCGAGCGGCCGGTCTTAGCTCCCGAATATGCTGAGAGCGCACCAGACGATGTGATGGCGGAACCCGATTCGTAGACTAGAGCATCCTCGTATAGAGCAGCAACTGAGGGGTTGGCGACCTGGAGCGGGGAGACTGGTCAGTAGTGCAAAGGGAGCTGCGGGAGCCAGGACTAGCTTACAATGGCAACGCGGTCATAGTCGATGTGTGCGCGGTCGTGGAGCTCCTCCTCGATCTCGGTGTGGTCGTTGGTGGATGGTCTGGTGAGGTCACGTTAGTCACATCCTCCCAACTGCCACCTGGGGGCAATTGACTGCCACGGGAGGGACTCACTGGACGCCGGCGGGGTGGAGGCCCGTCTTGTTAACGGATTGAGAAACCATTGTGCGTGGAATTGAAGAGGATAGGGACGAAGAGTGGTAGTTGGATCGCTGTTGTTTGGACACCTGTTGACGGGCAAAGTCTTGGGCCAAAGGGGACGGGCTTGCCGTTCGAATGACGGGATCTGGCCGTGCTTTATATTCCATTCTGACGACGACGCCCCGATTCCAATGTCTGAGGTCGGACACTAGTCTGGGCTGCAGGGGCGTCTGATTGGGTTGACGCGGTGAATAGCTCGACTTAGCAGCGCGGTCTGTGCCGGAGGGAGCTGTGGGCGGGAGATGTCGGAAGGCAGTTGTGATGCTCGGGTGCGGCAGGAACGGCAGAGGACAGGCTCGGCAACAAGTATCCAGCGCCCGCTCGCGCTTTATGGGGCTTTGACGCGGGGCCCGCGAAAGCGCCCGCATCTGCGACAGGAAAACGAAGAACGGCTGCTCCTGGGCGCGAAATTCAGTCAGAACGATGTCATGGACGACGCTCAAGTGTGTGATCTTCACATGTGACATCAAACGATTGACGAACTGCGCTGCACAGGGACAGGCCGCCGTCAGGGACCTTGGCGCCTCTGCTCACTGCAGCGTGCGTAACTCGTAGCTTCGTATGGTACCTCCCACTGTGCTGTGGGCCGCGGTCTGGCTCGCGGCGTTGTCCAGATGCCCAGGTGTCGCTTTGTTGCGGGGAAGGGCATGACGTCGCACCGGATACGGAAACGGATGCCCAGCCGCCAACCCCACGATCTCTCGATTGGCTACGCCCGCACACAATGCTCAGCCCGCCTAGCCAGAATTCTTTCTCGTGACGGCTGCCACGGCGTGTGCGTCCAGCGTCACACAGTCACGACAGCTGATGATGGATGGCTATCCGCGGCTTGCGGTGGGGCCCGTCGCGATGCCGCTCGCAATTGCCTGTGCCTGTGCCTGTGCCTGCGCAGTGCCACCAAACACACAGCGTTCGTGTACCGCCGTGGTAGAGCCCGCGGGTCGGTGGCGGTGCAGATAAAGGCAGCAAACCGTTCCGGTTCCATTTCGCAGCGCGCTGTGCAATCCCTGCACGATGATTGCGCTGTTCGATCTAGACGGTTCACAAGATTCCAGTCCTCGGACAGACGGGAGTGGCGAGTACCTATCTGCGACACTGCGGCATATTCGCCCATGGTCTGATAATGTCTGCGCATCCGACCCTGTTGTGTCTTATTCCGGGATTATCTTTTGATGCCGAGCCATTTGCCATGCTGTCAGAGCATACCCGGCTGGGCCACGGACATGTGGAAATCGCGCAAACTACAGCATCGCGCAGACGTCAAACGAGTAGTCGGGACTCTTAGGCAAAGGAGTTTTGTGCAGCCAATCAACATCGCGTAAACAATTATTGGCTTCGTACCCCTGACCGCCTTCTTCACCGCATCGACATGCAAATGCAGGTATTATAGTGCAGTCCTAGAACGCCCGGCACTATGAACTGACCGCCTGTACGCTGAAATCCACACAGGCTTAACAGACACCGGAAATGCTGGAAACCCCGGAAATTGGGCGGGTCGCCAGACCCAGAAAAGCTTGGGTCGCGGTCCGCGGCCGGTACAAATCGGAACCGCCACCATGCCGGACTCATGTTGTCAACCACCATCTATGCTGTATCACCGTTCTGCTGCTTCTTCTGCTCCTTCTTGTTCTTCCGCGCTGTGGGGCTGAAGAGATCCTTAATCTTGCGGAGGCCGCCCAAATACAGCCCCGTGCATATAAACATAACAGCGAAGTTGAAAAAGATGAAAATGACTGCAAAGTATCAGTATCAGCTTCTGAATGATCAATTGCGGGTTGCAAGCGTCAGAACTTACACAAGATCCACAAGTTCCTCCAGACCTGAACTTCAAACACATTGAACGATGCTGCGAAAGCCTCGCCAGTAGCGTATTGGCAGAAGCCACAGTCCCCATTCGGCTGCGTCTGTACGTAACCACCGCTCTGCTGGGCGAAGCTGCCAGCATACGACTGGCAGTCTTGGCCCGGAGGTGGTGGGAATATCGCCAATTCGCTCTCAGAACACTGGATAACTTGGTCTTTGGTAAGCAGGCCAAGGAAGGATTCTAGCAGATAATGGAATGGCGTCAACCAGTACATCCAGCTCTGCCAGAAAGACGGCAAGCCAGCGTAAGGAACGACCACACCGCAGAACGAGACGACTGTGCACATGTTAGCGCCATTGCATCCCTAACTTCACGTCAAGGGCACTCACTGAAAGTAAAGAATAGCGGCACGAGTAGCGAAGCCAACAGTTCATTGGGACTGAAGCTGGCCTGGGGGGAGACTGAAGTTAGCGAATGACTGAGTCAATCCTTGATTGGAAATGCTTACTATAGCTTGACCGAATCCGAGGTAGTACATCTCAAACACCATGACGAAGAGCCATACACTCGCGGAGGTATATGTGTCGCGCGGAAAACCTGCAGCCCAGTACCAACAACACCCTAAGCTCAGTCAGTATCCGGCTTGGCCACTGATCTAAGCAATCACGAAACTTACAGTAGATGGTGCCGGCTACTATTCGGTACGGGATCTCGCTAAGGATGGCGCCCCAGACCATTGCTGGCCATGAGTAGATCTTGGCACTTCCCTCACGCGACTTGTATACATTTCTGAGGTGCAAGAACCGCGGCTGGAGTTGCTGGATGAGCGGCGGGGCAATCGTAAGCGTCATAAACACTGAGAACAGTCGCGATTGCATGTCGACTTGGCTGTTGCCAAGATTCCAGAACGTGAAGCTGTTGAACAAGCCAGTGATGATGTGGAGCATGAACATGCCAGTCACATATGGAGGATCGCGCCACATGGCGACGAAGCTTCGGTGTATAACGGTGTACATCTGGGTGGTCAGGGGCATCGCGTACTCTCGGTCGTCGCTGCTTTGGTCCTTCGAGGCGCTGCGTCGATTGGAAATGATCTCTTGGATCTCGCGACTGAGCTTTTCGTTTTCTGGGGATTTTGTCCAGACGTCGCCCCAATCTTTGCCTTTGTAGTTCGGATCGCCGGCGCCAATAACCTCCAGCATATATTCGGCGGGATTCTCCTTCGGGGGACACTTCTTCGCGCCATTGTTCTCGAGGTAGTCCAAAAGGGCGCGGCTGTCATGACCAAGCTCTCCAAAGTAGACAGTACGGCCACCAGACTTGAGGAGAAGCAGTTGATCGAAGTTCTCAAAGAGGACAGAAGAGGGTTGATGGATGGTGCAGAGGATGGCCTGTGTGAGCGAGTGTCAGCATTGTTTGAAAAAACTGAGGGTGTTGCCAGCCCGGTTGAGGCTGCAAAACGTTTCCTGATAATCCTCGAGGAAGCGTACGTACCTGACCGGCGTCCGCAAGCTTCCGTAAAAATCGGACGATATTGAACGCGGCACTTGAATCTAACCCCGAGGTCGGCTCGTCCAAGAACATCAGCAGCTCAGGCTTGCTAGCGAGCTCAACGCCAATAGTGACGCGCTTTCGCTGCTCTTGGTTCAATCCAGAACCGGGGCTGCCAATTGCGGCACCTGCGATGTCGCGCATTTCGAGCAAATCGATTATCGTCTCAACATAATCGTACTTCTCTTGGAGCGGCACCTCCTTCGGCTGCCGAAGCTTAGCAGAGAACTGCAAAGCCTCTCGCACCGTAGCAGTGGGCTCGTGTACGTCCATCTGTTCAGCGAAGCCGGTGGAGCGTTGAAATGAGGAAGGGAGCGGGCTCCCGTCGACGAGGAAGTCTCCATGAAGGACGCCGAAATTAATACGCCGGGCCAGGGTATTAAGCAAAGTTGTCTTGCCTGCACCCGAGGCACCCATCAACGCGGTCAGCTTCCCGGGCTTGACATAGCCCTGGACGTCCTCAAGGAGCTTTCGTTCACCCTTCTCGTATGGTATCGTGTAGTTAAGGCTTTGCCAGGTGACTAGAAATGGATGGTTAGATAACAGCATGGTGGGCAATGCGATGTAAGCAGCTTACAGATAGTCTCATTCTTAGCCACTCCTTGAACCTTCTCATCAGCGTTATCGCTGTCGGAAACTTCCTTTGATGCGTCGGCTGACTCCTGCTTTCCCGCTTCGACATCTCCGGGCTGACCTTTGACCTCTATGGCTTTCTCAACGGTCTTGGGTACCTGACCTCTCTTAAAGGTGGTTACTGCGCCGCCGCCTTTGTTAGGCTTCTGGATCTCCATTCCGAAAGCTGTTAGACACACGAAGAATATGAAGAATGCGCAAATGAACCCAAAGTTCCGCCACAAGTGTGAGCGAGAATATTGGAAAGCCACTGAGATGTAATCGGCTCCGTTCACAGTAAGCGATCCTGGAGTACTGCCTTGCAGAGCACAGGACTGGAACTGTTCCTGAGCGTTCGGAATCTGTGGCACGATATACGGTGGTATGCATTGAATCTCGAGGTCGTAAAATTCATTGGCAAGAAGGGCCTCAAAGCCGTACTGGACCGGGTTGATCCAACGTAGCCAGGAAAACCATGGATGCATCTTACTCGGCGGGATCAAGTAACCAGTGTAGACTACCAGCGCCTGAATAGCAACACCAGTGATCCTTGTGGCAACGTCTAAAGAGCCGACCAGGGAGCCAATGGCGCGGAAAAAGGCGTACATGGTCATCGTGATGATCCAGAGAAACAGTAGCGAAATTAAGAATTGCGATGCCGTTTGCTGCAGGTTCGCCATGAAGTAGACCACAATATCGAATATGAAGACCTGGACGAGAACTAACGGGACATCGACGACGGTTTGTGCGATAGCGTACGCGGCAGGCCGGTAAAAGGAAAAGCTCTTGTGCTTGAGGAGAATTGGTCGCGATTCGAAGGCAGACGTGAGCTCGGCCAAAGCGAGGAGAGCGTTGAACAGCAGCATGAAAAAGATGACACCGCCGCGAGGAAACGCTCCTGCGGCTGTGGCTGGCAGGTCGAAGAAGAGGGACCCAACGATGAGGGCTTGGAAGAGAATGCCTCCCCATTTGCCTCCAAGCGACTGCTTATCGCCGATCATGACCTTGAACTGTCGATTTGTGCAAGCCATAACCTGCTTGTAGAAGGGAAGGGTAAAGTTCTTTTTCTGTGTTGCCTTGGTCATCGCAGCCTGTCGCTCCTCCACCATGCGCTTCGTTTCTTGCTCGAACTCGGCGATCTCAGCAAGATTGTCTTGATGTTGTTGGCTGTCATTGAAGGCTTTGACGAACTGTGCACCAGACCTCGGGATGCGATCTTCCCACCCCTCCTTGATGTGGCGTTCGTGATCGTCAACGACGGAGGTGATGAAATCCGCTGAGGTCCAGCGGTCTGGTTGGACGAACCCGAGGTTCTTGAAGTAGGCTGCAGCGTGGTCTGCCGGGCCAAAATAGCAGCAACGCCCCTCGTGAATGAGGAGAACCTTGTCGAAGCAATCGTAAAGTGATTCACCCGCCTGGTAAAGTGCGACCGATGTTGAGATGTTTGCCATGTTCGTAAGCGACCGTAAACTCTGGACGTATTCTAAAGCTGTGCTGGCATCCAGACCTCGAGTTGAGTTGTCCCATGTTTGCACAGAGGCCTGCAACCAGTTAGCTAGTTTCTTTGAGCATCACCGCTGCTGTTGGTTAAATAGATCTCAATTGCCTTCAGTGCCTTTCACGATTGTGCTTACTTTGGTGATCATGGCCTCAGCAATGCTGACACGCTTCTTCTCTCCTCCAGAAACGCCACGGACAAACTCATTACCAACTTTCGTTCTCATGGTATGTTCAATCCAGAAGAGCTTCGAAATGACTCGAAGAAACTCGTTCACATAGTCTGTCCGGGACTCGCCCTCATTCCTCGATGCTTTTCCAGGAGTCTTAGTCTTCAATGCAAATCGGAGAGTGTCCTTGACCTTGAGAGTCGCATAATGCATGTCGTCCTAACATAGCAAGTCAGCAATGTAGGTCAGGAATGACTCGGGTGCTCACCTCGGGGTTATAAAGGACCTCACTGCGGAACTTCTTGCTCATCTCTTTAGCGTCCGTCCCGCCATATGTGACATCGCCAGTGATGTCTTCATACCCAAATCTTTGATTGCCAATTACTTTCAAAAAAGTTGAACAGCCAGCACCTGGACGACCCAAAACCAATAGCATCTCCCCAGATTTAACGCAGCCGGAGAAATCGTCAATGAGCGTACGGACCGGAGGTTTTCCCGCAGCCTTGCGTGGACCTTTAGTCACAAGGTTCTTGAAAAACCGAGGAATGTCCATGAAGATGTCGCCGACTGATGGTTGAAGGGCGGCACCAACACCCATTCCCTTGATGGTGAGGTTCTTGAAGATCACACCGTGATGTCGCGTCTTCTCTTCGTCGGAATTTGCCTGTCGCATTTGCCCAAACATTCGCGACATCAGCTTGTTGATCTCTTCCTGCTCGTCATCGTCGCTCGATGCCGTCGCCTGCGTTCTCGTTCTGCTCAAACTCGTATTTGTCCTCCGTCTTGATAACACACGGAACAGGTCATCTTCTGTCATTGGTCTCGAACCCTTCTTCTCTAGGGGCGGACGAGTGGGAGCTTCGGAGGCTGATTTTATAGCTGCGAAACCGGCTTCTTGTTCTTCATCACTCCTATTGAGGGACTCGCGGGGCGCTTCGACTTCCTCCTCGCGCTGT
This sequence comes from Lentithecium fluviatile CBS 122367, assembly GCA_010405425.1. NCBI lineage: Eukaryota > Fungi > Ascomycota > Dothideomycetes > Pleosporales > Lentitheciaceae > Lentithecium > Lentithecium fluviatile. Next base: position 743,157 of record MU005571.1, read on the forward strand.
ATGTTGACAGGCTCATCTTTCCGATTATGGGAGGGGACAGCAGTGCCATCACTAGAGGAAGAATGTTGGGTGGTTACTCTGGGCATTGGGGTCGTGGGGCCGCTGGTCTGTGTCCCCGAGTAATCGAGGTAGGTGCCCGCGTCACCAGTGTCAAATCGGGGAGTCGTGTAGTTCAATTGGGTTTCATCTGGTTGCTGGGCGCTGCCGATGTAGGATTTGTGTCGGCTGGAACCTGCGGGTGTTTCCGTCCACCCTCCCGGAAGCTCATCCATATAAGGTGTGGGTCGGTCGTGTTGCGCCATTGAGCCGGGTTCAGCCTACTATACGAGGTTATTAGGAGTTCCGATACTCATGGCAATTCGCACGGCGCAAGACCCAACTGCAGCAGTGATATCTTTCAATGTTGCTTTTCGGTAACGGCGGTAACGGACAGGGGACTAACAGGCCACTCGAGTGGTAGATTCCAGTCCTTTGGCATAAATCGATGTCTCACTGCTTGATATTCGCGGAGTACGTACTAAAGTTGGGATAAATGGGATCGCGCGATAGAGCTGTTCGGTGTGCTCCTGGATGTTCGTTATTGTATTCACGATGAATCTGGCGGCGATACAAGTGCGACAAAACGAAGAAACGACGCAAAACTTTCTTGAAAAGGTGTCGAGAAAGCGCAAACGCAGCGACAGGCAGGCTAGACACGCCGCCATATTCCCAAACGGTCATGTTGATATCAAGGCTTGGCGATTTCGAAGTGTTGATGTCATCGCATGTTGGCGGATCGCTCCATCCGTGCAAAAACACGTCCCCACGGTCGGTATTTTCTTCACAAGCATCCGGCCGATTGCCGCAAATGTAGTTACTAGTCCCTTAAGCGAGCGCCCGACCTGACTGATCGGTGTCTGGTGAAGGCCGAAGTGCGGGAAGCCACGAGATCTTAGATCGATCGCCGCATTTTCATCTCATTTCGTCATCCCGGCATCCCGCGGACTGCGAGCGCACGAAGTGTCAAGACACACTACATAGGTAGCGCTTCCCCTGATAATGCTTCTCAATTTGATGATCTGTCGTCAATGGTCGGTTGGAGTCGCGACGTCGTATTTTCGCGCATTACAACACGTAGATGCGCATGGCCAGCACCAACGGCCTTGGCTATGAGCTTGGTTGACCTACAGAGCTTCGTAATTTCAGCCCTCTTAAGGTCGGTAACTGTCCTCCCATCAATTGAGGTTACAGTGGCTTCCGCTCGGTCGACTGCGCTGCTTTCGTTGAGATGAGTTGAGGTGACTACGTTATCGTCGCGATAAGGATGGCGCAGCTGTATCGCCTTGAGGCGTGCGATCCTAAGTGCTTAATGGGAGCTGTGATAGCGGTTGATGGGAACACTCGCTGAAGCTGTGATCGATGTCGGGGCGGGCATCCTGCCACCTTGCCGGACTTAATCAGAAGCAAGGACCGCGCTAACCTTTCTGGGATGAAGTTAAAAGATGCGACATCTGGACACAATACGTCAATCGAAACCCGTCACATGCGTTTCAGTGTATCAAAGGTCGTCAGGGTTTTTTTTCCTTACTCGCACTCGTATTGCAGCGAATTCGACGCGTCCTCGATCCGATCCCAAGACTTCGGATCATTGCCGTCAATTCCTCTCGGAGAGCAGGCGTAGATTCATCGCCCGCTACATTTAGCTATTTAATTTTCAACGCCCCCACACCCCTCTCCCTCCTCCGTCTATTCGACGCGATAATAACCCTCTCATCCAAACACCACCACCAATTCCGATAAAAGCACTCCCCAACCTCCCACGCCTCCTCCACAAGCTCGCTCTCCTGGCCCCACCCCGTCATATTCCCATGCACTCTAACACCTTCTTTAAAATCATCCAAATCCTGAACTAGCCGCATTATCGCCTTGCCTTGACTTTGGCTCTCGATGTCTTCGTCTTGCGCGATGCATGGACGGAACCTAGACGGCAACGCCAATATGCATATCAATTTCTCGCGTACTGAGGGCCAGGGAAGGGCATCGAGCAGAGGATGATGTGGAACTGTCATCTGAGCGGGAGTGGGTTGTAAGTTTGGTGGGAGATGTAATGCGGGTGTTAGTGGGAGCGTGTGTAGGTATGTTGGGTCCCAGATGTTGTTTAGGAGGTTGAGGGCTGTGGCGATGGTCATGAAAGCTTTGATAGCTGAAAGAATAGGCACGCTGAGTTGAGCGCCGTCTGGACTGAGTGGAAATTCGAGAGAAGGCTGGGATGAAGAGGAGGAAAAGTGGGTGGGGACACCGCACGATGATGCTGGCGAGGCCGGAATCGGACTAGGGAGGTTCCATGTACCTTTTGGGGTAAGCATATTGGTTAAGTCTAGGAATTCATTGCGCCTACTAAAATCTCCAAATAGTTGCATATCGAGCGGATCCTGGCCGAAGTCCATCTCGAGAAACTCGGAAACCTCTGGTTGTCGAACTACATCTTCTACAACTTCAGTCTCCTCTGAAAGAGACCCTGAAGGAAAGATGACCGGATACTCTGGTTCAAGTTGCGCATCTCCATCCTGTGACTGATCTAACGATGACTGGGGAGGAGACAAGCCCTTGGCCTGAGCTTCCAGCGCAGCAATCTTCTCCCTTCGCCTTTGTCCTACACCAGCTATCAGTAACTTATCAACCGTCGCAAATATAGTTGTTATAGACGTCAGCATACGATATCTCCTTTGAGCGAGCACATTCAGGACCCTCTTCCGATCCGGATCGCCCGCGTCGGGGATCTGTTCCGGCGTCTTGGTCTTCTTTCTCCGGTCTGCAGGCATATCGTTATGTTCGGCGATGCTAACGTTACGTTTGGAACAGAAGATTCTGGGTAGCGCGGGGTGAGAGCAGAGATATATGGGAGAGTGAGGAAGCATAACGTTATGGTGACAAGCCTGAAGAGCAGACGCTAGACCGGAGCTGGTATGGCGCCTGCAGCAACTACTATCCACAACCTCATTTAGGTATAGCAAGCGAGATACGTTCCGTTTGGGAAAACGAATACGAGGACATAACGCAAAGCGATCAGGTTGTGCTCTTCATGTTTCCATTGACCCAGTTTCCCGGTCGCAACACGTCGGACAATATGATTCGGCAAACAGGATGTTGTTTCGCTTGCTGACTCCAATCAGGTTGCAGCATGTCGTTCTCGCGACCGGAGTATGACCATGGCGCTGAGCTGGGGAGAACCCATAATGCAAAGCGAGCTCTTTAAAAGGCGTTGGGAAGCCATGCCATCAGTCCAACCACACAATACCATCCATCCATCTCATCTCATCCAAAGACCACATCACCCATCTTTATACTCACATAAACGCCAATCTTGCCATCAACCAATCCATCTCATCTCATCTGAGGAACATCTCAATAAGCCTGCATTACCCAAACACCTATCGCAGCATCCACCATGGCCCCTTCAACCGTCCCCCATGAACAAACCTCTCCCCTCCTCTTACCCAAACCTGCCAACGACCAACCAACCACCACCACCCAACTCTCCCACCCAACAACAACAGCCATCAAGACCTTGGCCATCCTCCGCCTCGGCATCGGCGCCGCCAGCCTCATCACCCCACGCTGGGCCTGCGCGCTCTTCCAATATTCCCTTCCCCAAGGATCCAGCATCATAGGCCGACTGTTCGGCATCCGCGAGGTCATCCTCGGCGAGCTTCTCTATACTTCTGAGGATAAGAATGCGATTGATGGGGGGAGGAGGGAGGTGAGGAGGGCACTTTGGTGCAATATTGCGGCGGATACGGTGGATATCTGTAGTGTGGGGTTTGCGGTTGCGACAGGTGGGATGGGCAGGGTGCCGGGGGCATTATTTGCAGGTGGTGCGGTAGTTGGTGTCGGTTTGGGGGCTCTCTGCTTGAAGGAAGTGTAGGGTGTCTGGGAGATCGTGAGCGGGTACGGGAGAGGGTGCTGGAAGCTTGGGGGGCGCGAAGGTCTTCACAAATATAGTTTCATTCATCTTTGTGAGTTTTTTTTACAAACTCCTCATCTAGCATCAATTCACACTTCGTCTCAAAGTATCCGAGCACGTATGCGTAATGCTCGCCATAGGCCCATAGCTCGATGTAAAGCGCCGCAACCTACGCCCAAAGATATACATCAAAAGCGACAACGAAAGAATAGCATAAGCCACGCCGACCAACTCGCCATACGCTCTTCGAAGAGCCTGGCTCTGAAACCACTGTGTAATGTACGTCGAGATCAAGCAGGCGATGACATTATGAATGGCGAAGACAATCGCGATAGTCTCTCCAGCAATCTGGCTTCTCGTCAGCTATGTTGCGGATTCTCCAAAGAGGTGAATGCGGCTCCACTAACCGGACGATACACATCCACAGCATAAGTAATAGCAATATTACTTGCAGCCATTGCACCAAATTCCTCCATTGCATAGCCTACAGCCGCACCTGCCCAGCTCTTCCCACCTGCAATGACAAGTCCAAAAGTCAAGACTCCCATTGGGCCAGTGTTTATTATGGGTAGGCTTTTTTGGGGCCCAGCCCATACACACTAAGCCCATGGGCCCTAGATAATCCATAGATTCGTGGCACCTTACTGTGATAGGAAACGCGATTTTCTAATTAGGTAAGGCTTTATTCTAGAGGGTAAATATTCTAGGTAGTTAAGCGTAGTAACCTGTTAAACTAGAATTAATTAATATCGCTCACTTAATCTCTATTTAACTTTATAATATTTTTATTAACTTTTTATTAATCTACTACTAAAGAGAGCCCTTAGTAGGTGTAAAAAAAAAAAAGAATTCCCTACTAAGCTAGAGGCATATAAGAGTTCTATATATATTTTCTAGCTAGCAAGGCGCTAGAAAGGCGCTAGAGAGGCGCTGGAAAGCGCTAGAAAGAAGCTAGTCTAAGATAGGTAATATATAAATTAAAGTGTATACGTATATAGTAAGATATATTTAAAAGGTCTTAATTAATTATAACGTCTTTTAATTACTAAGTATAGCATATAGTAGGGTTGTTCTTTATAGCCTTAGATATTAGTAGGCTTATTAAATAGAGTAGGTAAGCTAAATTAGCATCTCTATATACTTACGCTATAATAATAAACGTAGTAATAGTAGCTCTCTAGCTCTATATAGTTCTCTCTACTAAGAACTAATAGGCAGATATTATATAAGTAAAGAAAGTATTAATTACCTAGCTATTTATATAGTAGTGTTACGACTAGTAAGTTAAATAAGCGATAGGAATAATAATTAGTTACGTACCTAGGCACTAACGAGGGGTACTAAAGCACGAACACTAACTATTATTATATTACGTAATTAATAGCCGCGCTAAGAACTATTAATACTAACTACCCTATTACTTACTTACGTAATTAATAACCTCCTTTCTATTATTACTCCTGCCTAAGAACTAACTTACTCTTATAGAACTAGCTACTCTATAGGGACGTAATATATTAAACACCCTTAATATAAGTAACTTTAAAGGTATTACTATAGTTACTAACCCTAAGAATAAGGTAGCTAAGCTAGACCTATACTATAGAGACTATAATAAACTTAAAGAATAGATTCTTTAACTTAAACTCTACTTTTATATCTTAGAACCTAAAATAGAGGGTAAGGAGAAAGTTATCCTTACAGTATTATACTTAAAAGGCGAAGTAGCTACCTAGATCTAACTATACCTCTTAAGCTACCTAGCTAAGAAAAATCGCAAAGGAGACGCTATTAACTAGATTATTAAAGACTATA
>MU005571.1:780600-843569 GCA_010405425.1 Lentithecium fluviatile CBS 122367
AAACCGGATAACTAGAATCCGAAAATACATTATTTTAAATAATAAAACAATAGTAAAACCGGATAGTAAAAACCCGGAAACACGGACATTAAGAATCCAAAATTAATAATTAAAGCAAATGGAAATTATTTGAATTAGAATAACTATATAGAGATACTAGATAGCACCAGAAAAAGGACATGCAATTCAACGATTTATTATATCTTTACTCTTACTTTTTCACAATTATTAATCCATCAAATATTCTCAGTGAAAAGGGCTGAGACTTTTTGTTGATTCCTACCTAACCAATCAGCCTCCCTTAGCCTCTGTTGATTGATCAAGAAGAGCTTGTGGGGAATATATACCCTTTAGACCTTGTATTCACGTGTTATCATATGAAATTGTATGAGCGCATGTGAATACTGAGTCAGGCCTTGAACACGAATCGCAAAAATCCATTTCAGCAAGAATAAATCAGGTAAACGGTCTCCCGATGTCAGACGGTTAGTGCATCCCAGCACGCCCAGGTGTTCGGACGAGATGCCCGGGGCGGATTGACTTTAAAATACACTAGCGCTAATCCCAACTGGGCATAGTATCGTACACACCTCTGACCTCGGGACAGCTGGAGCACCTTGGCTATTGCGTGTTGCAACATTTAGATGTCATTGATTCTCGCGCACTACGTCGCGTCTGTGTAAGTGATGGTTGAGAGGGGAGGTGAAGTGGCACTATGCCGCTACCGTAAATAGCCCACAGTCAGTAACCAGGTTCGAATGCGCACTAGTGGTAGAGAGAGAAATCTCAGTCGCTAGTGCCTACTTATACCTCCACTTCTTTCCGCTTCTCACGCCACCCTTTCAAATACTCCACTCGCACTACAGCAGCCCAATACAATAACTCCAAGTCTACGATGCCGGCCTCCAACCCCCGTGTCCAGCCTACAGGTCTGTTTATACCTGGCGTTTTCCTCCTAGCCGCATTAGCTACTGCTGCATACCAAACCATAAAATTATACCTACCGCTTCTCCTCATATTCAGCTTCTTCTCCTACTTATCAGCGCAAACATCCAAACGATACTCAACCGCTCAGAGGGTATACCATCAGGCACCTACATAATTCTTCTGTCGATAGCCTGTGTCCTCGTCGGACTCGTTTGCGATAAATATACGAAAAGCACATGGGAGAGCTGCTTCTTCCACGTCGTGTTATCCCACTTTGTCTTAATGTGGTTTGAACAAAATCGCTTCTCCCGGCTCCGACGGAAGGTACAAGAAGAAGAAAAGGCTCAATCGAAGCACGATTCAGAGCAAGAAGCTAGCCAGACTCCCGAAGGCGATCCACACGCATGACCCACCGCGAAAATGGACTAGAAGATGGCAACCATCTAGGTTGTCTGAGTACGGAAAATTGCTATCTCGAACGAAATCATCATGTCTGATCGGTCTTTGTGGACCCTGTCTGAGACTAAGATTCGCATCGGACTTGGATGAGGAATCAGGACTCGATTCAAGGTGGAGAGGTCTCGACGATAGAGCCAGCGAACACAGCGACATTGCAAGTGTTATAATACTACGCTTATTAGTTTTGGCAAACTAGCACGCGCAATCGAGCTTCCTAAGCTATCTCACTCACGTCTTTAGTCCTAACTAATATTTTAGCATCTACAAAAGCAATCTAAGACCTAAAACACTCTTATATTGATTCCTAATACTTAAGAAGCTATAACACAGCATACTACGTATAAAAACACCAAGCCCCTCCCACAAGACTAAGACTTCTCTCCACTCGACCTCCCCGCTCGTATCAACAGCTATCACCCTTTCTATTCCACAGCCACAGACACAAATTCCAACAACGCCAGCAACCACGGATCTTACATACTCTCCAAATACCCACTATAACTCTCCTCCCCCCACGCCCAGTACATGCCTGGCAGTGCTACGAATGCCATCATGACAATATCCCGGAATACCCCAATAACATGTGCGGACAATCGGCGTAAAAGACTTTGTACAGAGTTCTTATTTTCTTTGGTGCGGCAGGCAGGTTGGTTTCGAGACGGAGCACGTGGGGATAAGAAGGATGCGAAGTGCTACAGCAGGTGGCCCTAGCGCCTCTTCGTGCCAGGCGCCTCCATCTTATTGACTCTGTACTATACCTTGTTTTGTGCTTCTACCTGTGAGATACAGCACGAAGGATTGGAGAATCGGTGGGACGTGATAGTTCTAGAATGCAGCAGGGAGAAAGGCGAGGAAAGATGTGCGGGTTGTGAATGTCTAGAGCGCTGTCAGTCTATGCCAGCAGGTTGGGTCGCGTTTCTACGTACTGCGTGGGGCTGCATGTGCTGGCCGTCAGTGAGGGCAGAGATCTCGACGTGACGCGCCCGCGACCTTTGCAGTGGTATTCAAAGAAGGCACCCGTGGACGAGCAAACATCTGATCGAGTCGTCCGAAGAAGGCGAAGAAGAAGCCCTGAGCGCTGAGCATGCCGCGATGCAGGCCTTGAGCTAGTCGCAAATGGAAACTCATGATGAAGGTGGCTAGGCTATCGGCCTATTCACGCCTCCGCTGCCAACCTTCTCTTCTCCGCCCTCGCTTTCTTCAGCTTCTTGCCCAACTCATTTCCCGCCTTGATTTGGTCTTCACTACGCAGCTTCTTCGCGCTCCTGTTCTCCTTCTTGCGAGCCGTGCGCTCTGAAGAACCACGCCACTTCGATGGGGTAGGAGGAGGAAGAACCGAGCCGAGAAATCCTAACATATCGATAAGATCGTCCTCATCCTCGGCCTCTTCCTCTTCCTCTTCCCCATTTATCATCCCATCCTCATTGTCCACTTCAATCAAAGGGAACCCGCAGCTCGTACAGTAACCAGAAACGTCATTATGCTGGTGCTGGATTTAGAGACAGAGAGAAGTCGGAGGCTGCTGAGCCAGTGCTGGAGAATGCGCTTTTATCTGATTGTATGGAGGTTCGGATGTTGCAATCGTAACGCTCGGAGATGTGAGGAGAAATTGCGTCACGGGCTGCCAGAGCAATTGTAAGGTAACTTTCGAGTGGACCTCCCGCAGAGCCGCAACGAGCGGGGCTGACGCTTTCGGGGGCATAGAAAAGGTATAGGCTACTTAGTAGTAGAGGCGCTAGGGTCAGGCCAGAGAATTAAGGGAAAGAGATAAGGAGGAAGCCTAATAACGGGAGGGTGAGCAATTTATAGACATTAAAAGCGGCGGGTTGATAGGGCGAGGAGCGATGCCCGATGAGGTTAAGCGCAGGATTGCGCTAAGCCCGAAGAGGGTGTCCCCGGACAGAGATTACACTGAGCCACCCTCAGGATATCTTTGACTGGATGGCCGGCGGTAAAGAGTTTAACGCCTCAGAGTTGTCGTTAAGCGAGTACATATGCCGCTACGCTGCTGGCCACCGCGATCTTGTCGCCATTCCGGTATTTCCTTCGCGGGCCTTCCGCCATGGCTTCATCGCTTTCAACAGTCGCACAGTCAATGAACACCAGGATCTCAAAGGCAAGAAGATTGGGGTCCAGATGTACACAATGACGGCTGCGGTGTGGGTACGGTCTGTGTTACAGAAGCACGGTGTTGACCTATCCACGGTCCAGTGGGTACAGGGAAGCATGGAGAGTGGCGAGTCCCACGGCAAACCGAGTGCTATGCCACTGTCGAAGCGCCGGCGGACATTGTGCAAAACAGTAGCGGAAAGTCTCTGAGCCAGCTACTCGAGGAAGGGAAAATAGACGCCACTATCGGTGCCGATTTACCGCACTGCCTAGGCAAGGCTTCGCACGTCAAGCGACTGTTCCCCGATTTCAAGGGGGTCGAAAAGGATTACTTTCGAGAAACCGGCATCTTCCCTATCATGCACGCAGTTGTCATCCGCTGCGAGATGTGTGAGAAGCACCCATGGCTTACGACCAGTCTCTACAACGCGCTGAACGACTCCAAAGAGGTGGCGCGCATCCAGATGCGATTTCTGGACTGCCTACGATACATGCTTCCCTGGTTGGCGCAGGAGCTGGACGAGATGGACGAGGTTTTCGGAGGCGATCCCTTCGTGTATGGCATCGATGCCAACCGCAAGACACTTGAGGCTCTCGTCAATGCTCTCCACGAACAGGCCATGATTGCCGAGAAGCCGCGGCTGGAGGATCTGTTTGCGCAAATTCGGGGTCAGAACTGGAAGGTTGGTTGGGGGACGACTATCATTACGAGGTAGACGAAGTATTCCCGTAAGAGCAAGGTGTAGAAGACGCCGGGTCATGCTGCCAATAGATCGGAGGTAGTATCGCCACTCGAGGGTACTGTAGACGAATAAACACTTCATAGCACCGTGCATTTTGGCACGAAGGACGAAACGGAGTCGACACGGCGACGCTAGATGACAATGACCCCACGAGTGACGCCCAGGTGCCCCAGCGAGGGCCCGGTCACATGAAGACGTGTGATGGGTCGGAGCAGTTGTCGCGTTAACACGTGGAGTAGCGCGACCGTTGCCGTGGGTACTTATCGATAAGGACTGTGTGTGTGCCAAGGCCGCAGCCTAACTACGAAAACAAACAGGACGGCCGCGACTTCCTCAACGCCAACGGAGCCCGTCAGTCCCATGTCAGCCCGGCACTCTCCCCAGTGACCCCATAATCCTAATGCAATGAGTAGCAGTCCCAGGAAACGCCGCGCTCCCTTCCGCCTAGTCGACACCATCTCGTCGCCACAGAAACCGAACTTCGCGACGCCTAGCTCGCCGGACAACGACGAGGAGGCATCATACTTGCTGGAGAGCGAAAGTGGATACAGTGTCGAATCTTTCCGAGGCGACCGCTCCGAGACCGACTTCCCAGCCAACTCAAGCTCACTCTTCGACGAGAACCGCAGCCTGATTCAGCTTGACACCCCACCCTCCACATTTCATCCCCGACACACAACAGTGCACAACAACGACAACTCACTGAGAGTAAACAAGATGGTTCGAGAACGGGAGCCCCCGATGGCTGCGCCACCTACACATCCTCCTGCTCCGAAGTCGTTGCAGGAGCTGGCCAGCAACGCGCCAGAGTTCGGCCATGCAAGCCCTCTTCGGAATCCCCTCAAGAAAGATGGGCAGCGAGACTCGTACTCGAACGTCTTCAATGTGCCAAAGCCGGGTCAGTCCAGGCCGGAATTTCACAGGGACCCTGTCCGCATGCCCTCCGAATACTCCTCTAATGCCCATGGACCCGGGGGCCGAGGACATCAGCGCGTCTTTTCACAGCAAGGCGCTCGGCCATACCAGAACCCAGCAGCAGTCCCTTCGCATCCATTCCAGGCCGGTCCTCCCCAAGTAGGTTCACGTTATAGCAATGCTTCCTCCACTGCTTCTGACGTCTTTGAGATTCCTGCCTCCCAGTTTCAGCCTCGTCAACCATATCAAGGCGTTCCGGTACCTAGGCCTATGAACCCCCCTGCGCACAACATACCGCCAGCGCCCCGGCCAATGTACTCTTCCGTGGGGCATGTTAACGGATTCCAGCCGGTGAACCAGACCTACCAGAATCCATTCCACGGCTCAAGGAAAACCATCATTCTTGATGATGCTACGCCGAAGCTATCTGCCGATGGGGATGAAGACGACTTTGACCCTGACGTAGAAATCCGTGCCCACGGTCAGGAATTCGGCGCGCCCGACATGTATGCATACGTGGACTCTTCCAAAGCCAATGAGAACATCAAAGAGCTGCTTGAGGGGGCTTTCGATGACGACAACGAGAAGATCCCCCGAACACGCGGCCGTAAAAAGAAGCAACAACAGGAGGATGACACGAAAACTTCGCTCGCACAACGCCTACAGGCTTTGGAGGTAAAGGAAGAAGCAAAGGATGCCTCGGCCGAGGACGAAGAGGACGACGACGGCACTGTGGAGGGTATGAAGGTCAAGCTTCTACCTCACCAGGTTGATGGAGTCTCGTGGATGATAGAAAAAGAGACGGGTGCCCACAACAAGCGTGGCAAACTTCCCAAAGGCGGCATGCTCGCTGACGACATGGGTCTCGGTAAGACTATACAGTCCATCGCATTGATTCTGTCCAACCCGCGCCCGGGAAAGGGTGTGGAACCCGAAAACAAGAAGAACAAGATCCTTCCGACTGTTGGCAAGGGTACGCTCATCGTCGCACCATTGGCATTGATCAAGCAATGGGAGGCCGAAATCAAGGACAAAGTCGCCAAATCATACAGTCTCAGTGTCCTCGTGCACCACGGCCCGAGCCGCACGAAGTCCGTCGACAAACTCAAGTCCTACGATGTCGTGATCACAACGTATCAGGTCCTCTCATCTGAACATGGAAGCTGCGGCGAAGGGCCTAATGGCTCGAAAAAGGGTTGCTTTGGTGTCCACTGGTATCGCACGATTCTGGACGAGGCGCACTCCATCAAGAACCGCAACGCGAAAATGTCAAAAGCTTGCTACGAGATCAATTCTCACTACCGATGGTGCTTGACCGGGACACCGATGCAAAACAACCTGGACGAGCTACAGAGCTTGATTAGGTTCCTCCGCATACAGCCCTACTGCGAGTATCCCAGCTGGAAGGACTCTATCGCCGGTCCCATCAAGAACGGTAGAGGGAATCTTGGAATGAAGCGACTTCAGGTCTTCTTGAAAGCGTTTATGAAGCGCCGAACGAAGGATGTGCTGAAGAAGGATGGTGCGTTGAATTTTGGCGGGAAGTCCAAGGATGGTGGGGAGAAAGGTGGGTTCCAGATTGTGGAACGCAACATCGAGACCGTCATCGGAGAGTTTACCGCTATGGAGCGAGCCTTCTACGACCGCTTGCAAACCCGCGCCGAGGATCGCCTTGAGGAGATGATGGGCGGCGAGAAACAAGATTATATTGGAGCTTTGGTGCTGCTGCTTCGCCTGCGACAAGCCTGCAATCATCCAAACCTCACGAAGAGCAACGTCAAGGATGACAAAGATGCTTTAGCGACGGGGTCCAAGCGCGCTGCTGTTCCCAATGGTCTTCAAACTCCCCGCAAGTCGAATGATGCTGATGCTGACGATCTTGCGGACTTGCTTGGCGGCTTGAGCGTTCAGACAAAGCGATGCGATATCTGCCAGATTGCATTGAACCGCGATAATGCCGCTACGGGTGCCATCCGATGCAACGAGTGCGAGGCCAACCTCAATGCTTCGGCAAAGAAGGCGAAGAAAGCAAAGAAACACCGGAAGCATAAGCATAAGGACAGCAAGGAGAAGAAACACAAGAAGTCAAAGAAGGTCGAGGGAGAAAACGCAGCAGCACCGAAAGCCTCGCGGCAACGTCGTGTTGTTGTCGATAGCGATGGTGAGGATGAAGGCGAGTGGCTGGTGCCGGAGAGCGACCGAGGTACTACTGACCTTGGCAAGGCCGGCGGTACAGACGATGAGAATGCTGAAGGCAGTGGTGATACTTTGGCCTCAGTTGACTCAGACTCGTTCGCCACCGATGATAAAGACAGCGTGGGCTCATTTATCGTTCACGACACAGACAGTGAGGACGACGGACCCGTTATCCGCAAGAAACAGTTGAAACCCAAGGTCATCAACCTTGACTCTGACGATCCCGCGTCAGATAGTGAGGTCGATTCCGACGAGTCCGATTCTGAAACAGACTCACAATACGATTCAGAGTCCGAAGAGTCCGATATCGAGTACGACGCCTCAGACCTCACACCGTCTACCAAGATCCGCCAACTACTGACAATTTTGGAAAAGGAGACCCCTGATCACAAGGTCATTGTATTCTCCCAGTTCACGTCGATGCTCGACCTTATCCAGCCCTTCCTCAATCGTGCAGGCTATAACTTCACGCGTTACGATGGAAGCATGCGCAATGATCTCCGCGAGGCCAGCCTGCACAAGCTCCGCAACGACAAGCGCACTCGGGTTCTTCTCTGCAGTCTAAGATGTGGTAGCTTGGGTCTCAACCTGACAGCCGCCAGCCGTGTCGTCATCATGGAACCCTTCTGGAACCCCGTAAGCTTCTTCCCCATGTACACTCCTATTCTTAAACAAGCTACTAATCGATACATCAGTTCGTAGAAGAGCAGGCAATCGATCGCGTCCATCGCCTCAACCAAACCGTCGATGTAACAGTCTACCGCCTCTCCATCCACGACTCCGTCGAAGAGAAAATCCTCGCCCTGCAAGAATCCAAGCGCAAACTCGCAAACGCTGCTATCGAAGGCGGTAAGGCGATGGGCAAGCTAAGCATGAACGACATTCTCAACTTGTTCAAGCGAGATGCCGAGTACGACTATCGCCATGCCGATGATGATGAGGACCGCGTGCTATTCTCGAAGGCACGGGTCTTGGACAGTCAGAGTAGGGGCGAGGAGCGGGGTGAGAGCACGGAGAAGAGGCGGAAGGCGGGGAGCTTGGGACTGAAGAAGAAGGAGGATAGTATTTGGGGACGGCGGTGAGGATTGCGTGGCGTAGGTGCTGGTTGTTTGGGTACGGTATCGCTGCGAGGTATGCGTTGATGTAATGTCTTGTTGATGACATGAGTGGCTTTAGTTACCTAGCGTTTGGGAAGGCCTGTGGATGTTCATGGCTCAACACTTTTTGGATAGACGTAGGGTATTCGGTATTCATTCTCACGTAATCAATCTAAATGCACAATCTCGTGCTTCCCTCTCGACACTCCAACCAGAGTTGCTTTTTGCGGCTCTTCTAGCGTTCATCGGGGTCGACAGTTTCCCGTGTCCACGAACGACAACGGCCACAGTCGCTCTCATGTAGCACGGGGGAGCCTAACATGACAGAAATGTTGCCAGAGCGGTAAAGGACCAAGGCGTGGCAAGTTTGTTTATGACAACTCTCGGAGTGCCGGTTATTTAGGGAATACCCATCAACCACAACCCTTGATGTGGGTCGAAGGCTATCTTCGTTTGTAATGATCGCGATCTACTGATGCAAAGCATCCTTCCAGCGAAAGAACACAGTACATACAGCGCACTAAAATGCCTCGATACGCTTTTCCTAGACATTAGGCCTTATATTGGGCGTTTTTCAACTTTGATGATGCCTTGAGCTATCATCAACCGCACGAAGACAAATTCGCACATCATTTGATACGCTTCACCAAGCAGGACCAGACTCCGTTACAAAACTGTACGATACGGAATGTTTGAGGACTCTAATCAGTACAGTGTGCAGCAATACCTGATCGAGATACGCGGTCACGATTACGAATTGCAAAGGGAATGTTCGTGATGATTCTCTATCATTGGCAGCTATTTCTCCGTCCAATACAGAGCAGCTACAAACCAAGAACCCCGAAGGTATAAAGCCCACCCTGTCCACCCCAAAGACATTATATCACTCGTGGCAACTAAGAAGCCAGAAGACCGCCATGCGCATGCACATCCAGTGCCACCAAGCCAGGCCAACAAGTTCAGCCAAAGTCCCAGAGGCTGTCCTCCATAGCTGCAGCTTTCCCCGCAGTGAGTGGGAGCCTCCGAACAACGCAGTGCAAATGCAGATGAGGGCATCAAGTGATCAACAAACGAAATGGAAAGAGGAAAAGAGAGGATACGCGAAGCTCCACAACCGCTACTCCAGCCGCAACCCTATCCTTCCCATCCCGTCCACGTCCATTCCGGCCAATCCCCTATGCCTACCCTTCAGCCAAAACCCATCGAGCCTGCCCACAACATCGCAGTAGCGCACTTTGTGGGGTCTAACAAGGGGAGATGTGCCGATTTTAGCTAGAAAACAACAAGGAAATAGTGCTAACAGTGATAAAATCTGCCTGCAGTATGTCAATATTTTTTTTCCTTATTATTTTCTAGCTGAGTCTGCCACATCTTCCCTTCCCAAACCCCCTTTGGCGCGGTATTGCGCACTAGAAAAGTCCCAACTCCTTATCCCTCAACCCCATCCGCAACACCGGCTCATCGTGCTTCTTCGGCGTCCGCGGAATCGGCTTATCGGCGAAGATGGCGCGAAGCTTGGGGTTCTGCACTTTGAGCTTGATCGGGTCGTTGCCGCGGTATGTGTCGCCGCGGTTAGCCTGAGAGCGCGGAGGCTTGTTGATGAGCTTGATGGGCGGGGTGCTGGCTTTGGGCTTTGGTGTGGTCGTGACGTTGGGGAGGGGAGTTGAAGTGGTCCTCTGGGCGGGTTGGAGGGACTCGGTCGGATATGGGCGGAGGAGGGCGGGGGCTTGGGTAGCGGTGGATGGTGAGTCTTGGGTGCAGAAGAGACTAGAGTCCTGGGGGTCTTGAGCAGCAATAGTGGGGTTCCCGGTGGGGTTGTCGGTGTGCTGCGTGCTGTTGTTGGCAGTGCGAAGGAAGGTGTTGGCAGGAACACCTCGGATGCCAGTGTTGCCGCGAGCGCTTGGGTTGCCAGTGCTGACTCGGGTATCATCTCCATACGTCATCCGGTCAATAAGACGAGTACGCGGTTGGGCACGCACCGGAGCCGTATCACGGGCGCGATAGCGCCTACGATGCATGCTCTGAGCGCGGTTGCCCTCTCCGACGCGACCATGGTCAACACCTCGAAGTCCGCCGCCGCGGAAGATGCGGTTGGCAGAACGGCGGACTGCAAGGGGGGTCTCGCGGGCCATTTCGAATTGAAGTCGTCTTACAAGTCGCTGTTATTGTGGGAGCTGTACGAGCTAGTGCCTGCTTTGAGCTGATCGGTGACGAAGTGTGTATAGGTGTTGTCCGTTTGGTGTTTATATAGACGTGATGCCCGGAGTGTTTGCCACAGCGGTGAAACCATACGGGTCGTGACGAGAAGGTGCTTGTTGCCATGGTGAGGCGTTGTGCGGTGAAGCGGCGGTGAGTGTGACAGGAAATGTGAAAGTTTAGGGGTTGGCTAGAAGCAAGAGCAAACAAGCGCTCAACAATCGTATGGCTTAGTCCAGAAAGACATGGGACGTTGTAACTCATTAGTGTTCCTAAGACTGTTGTAGTGGGATGTGATACTCCTCTCAAAGATCCTTCACACACTGCCTTAACGTCAGACTCGACACTCTTCACCAAGTAAATCGACCACAGTGTTCCTCGAGGAAACTGTTGTTATGATCTTTTTGTTAAATTCACACCCAAGTGGTGGTAGTTTTCTCGGCTGTTTCGTGCTCTGCGACTAGCTTTGAACGATTTTCGTCCTCCGTAGCAGTGAAAATCCCAACTCTTTCGAAGTTATCTCTAGGCTCATCCCGCGGACGCAACAAAAGACCTTCTGCAACATTCCATTCTACATCTCCTAGGGGCGAGGGTTCATCATACTCACATCATTGAGTGATGAACAGATGAATATCATAGCTATCCACCTCATTGCGGTCGCCGTCGTCATCGTCCAAAGTATACTTGATTACGTGTGGGTAGCCTCCGGACGTGCTGCATTCGAGCTCGACTTTGCCGTCATCGCCATGGTTCTGGAGAGCGAGCGATTCGAACTATTCCTCCACTTCACAACAACTTGCAAAAGCTTGCACTTGACCCGCATCGATCCCTGCAGTAGTCCACCCGATGGCTTTGTGACAACGTCGAGGTAATCCAACTCTGCCCAGATCCCCTTGTGCGTGCAGCCCTCGTGGAATTTGGACGTGTTGCTGCCCTAGGCTATCTTGTTTGTGCTGGCCAGCTCTAGGTCGGAGCCCGCCACCTGCTAGGCCCAGGGTATACGAGACATAATGAGAAGTAACTGTCAGGAATTACTTGTAAATAGCCAGCGGTTGACCTGGCTTGGTTGAGCTGGCACCTCAAAGCAGGATACGGGGTGGATGCACGTAAGACTCAGCGATGCAAAATCTGTCATGATCGTGAGACGGACACCCAGGGTACAAGACAGCCGATATAAACTCTACTTTGGATAGCCTTACCATCACGAACCTTGATCCTTTGCTAATGTTTAAGCTTTGTGTGCGGATTTACTTACTCGTAGTCAATCTGTGCCTCTGCCAACGATTCGTGAGAGTGAAAGAATAGAGCGGAGCGTTGGTGCTTGCAAAATTATAGTGGAGTTACAGGCCTAGAGAGCGCGGGGCTGAGCCTGCAAGACGAGACCTAGGTTAGCCGATAACGATGCGTAGCCGGGCGGGTGGGCGCTTCTGCCTCAAATGAAATCAGAAAATGCGGACCACTCGATAAGTTCCGAGGCTGCATGCTCCGTTGTACGCGCCCATGTACAGTCGGTGACAAAGTTTGGCCGCGATAGCCCAGCGCGAACAGGTTCGAGACTGGCTCGACAGAAGGAATAAGAGAAAGTCGTGGAGATAGGACGAACATGTTGGCATCGCACGACTCGTTGGAAGAGCAATAAAACAAAAGTTTTCATTCAGTTTGAAACAGGTGTCATGCGATAGAACACGAAAACATCAAGACCATATATAATATATGTATCTATGCAATATGCAGAACATGAAAACCGCTAAAAAAAAATTGCGAGGGTATTGAGACAAATGCACCACCAATGCCGACAACAAATGCTGAACCCAAAGCGTACGCTACTCACTGCCCGCCCTCTTCTTCTCAATCAACCTTTCAAAATCGGAGAGTACCTCCTTTGACATTGGATAGGTGTGCTCCGGCGCTGGGTACGCCCGAGTCTTGACCTCAGCCCCGTACTGCGAGATGGCTCTCAAGCTCTCCTCCCATACGTTGCCGTACTGCTTGACGAACTTGGGAAGGAACCGCCCAGGCGGGAAGTGTCCCAGCATGTCGACTTGTACCAGCACCTGACCAGAACAACCGTTGCCGGCACCGATGCCGATGGTTGGGATGCTGAGCTCCTTGGTCACAAGTGCTGCGACCTCTGCAGGCACAGCCTCTAATACCATGGCATAGGCCCCGGCTTCTTGTACGGCGAGGGCATCTTCGAGCAGCTTCATTGCTGAAGCCGTGCTCTTGCCTTGGACGCGGAAGCCGCCGAGAGAGTTCTGCCGTTGCGGTGTCAAACCAACATGACCGAGGACGGGAATGCCGGCAGTGGTGATCTTGGAGATGGTTGGCGCCATCTCTTTCCCACCTTCGAGCTTGACAGACTTGACGCGCCCTTCTTTGATCATACGGATAGCGGATTCCAACGCTTGCTCGGGCGCGATCTCGTATGCCCCCATCGGAAGGTCTCCTACGGTGAAGGCACCCTTGGTCGCCCGGGCTACAGACCGGCAGTGCAGCAGCATCTCCTCCATCAGCACCTCACTGGTGTCCTCCATCCCAAGGGCGACCATAGCCAGACTATCCCCCACCAGTACCATGTCCATGCCGGCATGGTCGGCAACGTGTGCGCTTGGGAAGTCGTGCGCGGTGATCATGGTGATAGGTTCGTTTTTGCGGTACAGGCTCTGGAGGGTGTTGATGGTGACGGGTTTGCGCGCATGGGCTGGCGCAGCGCCGAGGGGTGAATGGGAGCTCCATCGGACCTGTGCAACAGGCAGCCGGATATGGGACGGCGGCGACGACGTCGGAAATCGCGGCAGCGCCCGCGCTACCCGTGAAGAAGATGTTTGGACGATGTTCATGGTGTCACGCGACAGCGCGATATCGTTACGGGAAGGGGATTTTTGGGGGCCAGAAGTTGGTTGCCGGGCTGTGGAACGGGAGGAGGGAAGAAGGAATCAGCCATTTTTAGGGCGAAGGGCGGGTTTTTATGAGTCTTGTTCGTGCTGGTATTTGCGCAGTAGATGTGATTCTGGTGGAGTTTTGCTGGAAGGAATCCCTCGGTCCGGCAATGCCTGTCAGCCCGCCCACACGGCCTTTCCTTTGTCGGTCTGGGCCGTTGTTCGGCTAATCCACCCACGGTGCCGCTGGTGAGAGACAACTCCATGCCAGGCACGAACTGTGGAGCGAAGCGCGACACAACGGGGGCGAGAAGGAGTCGCATGCAGAGTGAGTGTGGGGAAGTGTGAGTGGGAGAAGTCGATACTCAAATGTCCACGTGCTCTCGCGTCGAATAGCGAACCGGGGGGCATGGCCAGATATCTCTCGACATGACGTCTTTATGCTCCCTGCACTATGCACACTGGCAGCACTCGAGTACCGGCAGTTCGCGGGACCCGGCCGCACGCATGACATCGTGTGGCTACATATGTACGTCCAAGTTCCGTGGCGTCGCTTTTGGCGATGCCTGGACCAGGGTTCAAGAGCGTGACTACCCGACTCGTGACGGGACTCTCCATACATCGACCATCGCCTACGTCGCCCACCCGCTGCCTTTCTTCCCATTGATCCTACCACTACTAAACAGTCGACTACACTGCCCGCCTCCACAGCCGATCCCGCTTTCTCGCCAGCAGCTGCATCGCACGTACCCCCGCCAACAAAGCACCTACGTAGCAAGCCAGCCCCTCCACGCCATCCATTGCCCCGCCGCGACCGCCAGCTCTCCACCACAGCTCCCGCCGAGCTCAACGAACCGACCCCCAAGAGCCTCCGACAGGAGCGCGGACCGCTATACACATACATACACATTACTGCGAGTACAGACGCGGAACACGACCAGCTGCCCAACATGAGCAGCCCCAAGAGACGGATCGAGACGGATGTAGGTGACCCTGGAGACAACTTGATTAAGGAGTGGATGAGTGCTGACGGATGGCTTTCTTCTGTGTCCAGGTCATGAAGTGAGTATTTCGCGCCCAAAGACATAAGACCTGGTAAACTGACGCGGGAACAGGATGTACGTGCATCATGGTCCACCTTGCGCGGAGCTCGCTGACTGATGCGTGCTAGGCTCATGAGCGACTATGAGGTCACTTTAGTTAACGATAACAGTGAGGTCTCCTGTCGCGTCTCTCGCGTCATCCGCTAACAGTGCCTTCAGTGTTCGTCCCGCCGCTAGCCATACCTCCCTTGTTCCGCCGTAGCTGTACTGATATGCCCCAGGCAAGAGTTCTACGTTCGGTTCAAAGGCCCCGAAGAGAGTACGTACCTACGGACACGAAATATGACCAACATTGCTGACAGAGACAGCACCCTTCCAAGGCGGCGCATGGAAGATTCACGTTGAGCTCCCCGACCAGTATCCCTACAAGAGCCCCAGTATCGGCTTTGTCAACCGCATATTCCATCCCAACATCGATGAGCTGTACGTTCCTGCCAGCCTACAAATAAATAGTGAAGGACTTTGCAAGTGTACAAGGGGTGGCTGATTGTTATACAGCTCAGGCTCCGTCTGTCTGGACGTCATCAACCAAACATGGTCGCCCATGTATGACATGATCAACATCTTCGAAGTCTTCCTACCTCAGCTCCTACGATACCCCAACCCCACCGACCCACTCAATGGAGAAGCAGCTGCCTTATTGATGAGGGAACCAAAGAGCTACGACGCCAAAGTGAAGGGTATGTGTTGGCTATTGGAATAGCAGAGATATTGTCTGACATGGTCTAGAATACGTCGCAAAGTACGCCTCGAAAGACGCATCCGAAGACTCCGACAAAGACAACGATGACGATGACGAGATGAGCTCAGTCGGCAGCTACGAGTCTGGCGACGAAGACGAGGCAGCGGGGAACATGGAGGACATCTAGGCGGGTGTCTGGAGGTTGACATCATGAGTGGCTCATCTTATTGCATTCCATAGCCTGGCCAGGACTGGTTGGATGGACGTTTTAGGCGCACTATGGCGTTCACTGTTCTCGCATCGGCTGCATTATATATATCCCCCCTGTTTATCGATCTCAACTCATAGGTTTGGTTTCTATTTCTTGGTTCGTTTGTTTGTGGGCGGTGAATACGTCACCAATCGGAATGTTTTCTGAGCTCGTGTTTGTGTAGACTTTATGGATTCGAATGCAAGTGCTCATGTTCACTTTGCTACTTCATCCTTATTTGTCCCTTGAACCAGCACAGCTGCCTCATTCGGATAACGTATTCCAAAACCCGTAACCGTCGTGATGGTGCGCATTACTTCATCAAATTGATATCATCCTTCCGCAGCCTTCCTCGGATACTCCATAAAACCCCTCCTCACCCAAAAGAAGGGGACATAGCATACCCAACCACCAACTCATCCCCCTGCTTGAAACACTAGAATCAACATTAGCAACCATTGTTTTCCTTCTTCCCCCACATTCTTCCCCGCCTCTCTCTTACACAGCCCTCTACCTCATCCACAAGACGAAGAAAACAAGCAAACTCACCCTCCACAAATTCCCCACCCCCTCATCCAACCCAGGCGCAAATACATTGCCTATATAGCAAAACACGCTCTCGTGGGGCTTGACGCCCAGCTTCTTGCGTATGTAGACGATGATGGCCTCGAAGCGGCGGTCTGTGGCGGCGTAGAAGAGGCGCGTTTTTAGTTGGGGCGCGGAGCCAATGGCTTGTAGGCGGATTTTTACTGTGGTGGGGGTTAATGGGGAGATGGGGTGGTGGGTGGGTGGGATGTAGATATATGAAAGACCAAAGCATGAAGGATTAAGATCTGAAAAGAATCCCAGGTAGACGTAATAGAGGGATAGGGATGAGCAAATGTGTACAGTACGTGTACACTTACCTTTCTCCACGCCCAGATTCCCCGCCACTTCTAACGCCTTGGATGCATCCTTGGGCAGATTCGTCAACACAACAGATGCTGCCATCGTAAGCGGCGCCTCCGCATTGTCGTCACCTTCCGGTATTCGCTCTTCTGGTGAATTCGACATGTCGAGAGGAGGATGAGTTAATGTCGTGGGGATTTAATGCGAGACACAGAGGGAGGAACACAGTTAACTCGGCGACAAAAAGTAGCAAAGAATCGTTTCCGCTTAGTACGTTGATCCTTGGGTCTGTTTTGAAGCGTGAGGGTGAAGCAACGATGGTGCTGGAAAGAGAAAGTCGCAACCGCATAATTATCAGGTTGCCTGACCAATCAGAACCCCGCACGGCGAAATGCAGTCACCACAGCACAGCACATCACATCGAAGAAGGGACAAGGAATGATATTGACTCTCGCATTGATACGTAGCTAAACAGCTAATACGATACATGTAGTGATATACGACGGAAACCATAGTCAGCGCACAACCATGGCCACGTCCGACAACGATGTCCACAACCATGCTCAACGCCCACGCTCTCAAAACACCACCCAGCCCCATCGCAACCGTTGTGTAGCGGCAACGGCCAGCACTATCCATAAAAGGCGAACATGATGCAGTACGTATATACAACTAGACTCATGCATCGTAGGAAATCACCCAAAAAGCGACTCATGCCGCCACCACATAAGAAATAACCAACAAGCCATGCACCAGGAAGGAAAGAGTTTTGCGCCTCGAGAAAATGCTGCAGGTCGCCGAAATGATATGTAACGGGTATTCGCGGTTTAAGACACAGGTCCATGCGCCAGAGCGTCGGAAGAAGTGAACTAGAGGGTGAAAGAAAATTATGTCGTGCGTAATTTGTCATCGACGGGATGCCGTAGGGTCGAGGTACAAGTTTTTTGGTCATTGGATCATTCACGAGAGAGTTGGGCCAACAGCTGGTCAAGCTCCAGCCAGTTGTCTGAGGTGACCGCAAACTTGCGGTGCTTTCGTGACAGGACGTGCTGAATCTTGTGTTAGTTATATTTCCTGCCTTGGGCGAACCGCTGCTTACCTCGTCAAAGTCGTTAAATTTCTCCCTACAGTTTTCGCAGTAGCCAGGCTTAAGCTCTTTTTCGGCCGTCCTCCTTCTGCGGATCGCGGCAGCTTTACGGACCTGCCTCTCATCCTCGATGGTATCTTCACGAATGTAACCAAGCGTCTCCTGGGCCTTGCGTTTGGCTGCTCGTGTTGGCTGCGCAAAGTCTCCATTCAACGCTGCCCTCATATCATTCATCACAGATGACTGCCCACTGTTCGTGTTCGCTGACGGCACGCTCTTCTCCAAAACCTTTCTCTTCAATTGATTCACCTCCTTGCTCTGTCCTGCGCGAGCGCCTGGAGCGGCAGAGGTGGATGATATCATCTGGGATCGGATGGCGGAGGTAATGTTCGACTGCTGTAGTCCAGAGGCAATGGGCTCGCCGCCAATGAAACGCGGCATAGCACGAAGGCTGGCCTGGGCGCTGCCAAACATCGGCGGCATGCCATCGGTATTGGCTCGTTTCGCGGGAATCATGTTGGGGGCTTCGAGGGGCTTGCTTCCCTCTGCTTTCATAGATGGTGCCGGTGCGCTAGGTCGTCGAGCAAGGTTGTTGTTCTCTCCTAGAGCACGCTTTTCTTCCATAGCGGTTGTCGCCCGCGTACGTGGCGCTGCCGCCGACGCCTTGCGTGACCGTTCAGCTTCCTGCTCCGCCTGTTGCTGTCGACGAATGTGCTCACGATCCTCCACGAACGGGCACTTTCCGGATCCAGAGATACGAAACTGCGGCCACTTTCCGTCTTCCTTTTTGGTGACCTTGGAGTACTCCCGGACCATGACTGGTCGTGTAGCCTCATCCATATCGTGGACATATACGTAATAACCGCGCAGCGGGATCAAGTCCTGCGACGCGACTGAGTAATCGCGGTCGTTCAGTTTCTCGTTCTCGAGCAGCTTCTGGAGATCGGCTTGACGGCCTCGTGGTTGGGTGGCAGCAGCAGCGTGACGCGTACCCTGGCGCGGTACCTCTTCGCCAGTAGCCGTATTAAACATGGCGTCCAGCATTCGCTGAAGCTTTTCCACATCCCATAGCTTCATTCCCAGCTCCTTTGCCTTGTACAAGATGTCGCCATTGTTATTATTCTTCTGGAGGGCGGTATCGAATACTGATCGCTTGGAATCCTTGAGCTGAAGCTGCGCCGGAGCGACAGTGCCCTTAGCAGTCGACGACGAGCCAGAGTTGATATCAGCGGGAATTAGACGCCCGGTAACGACGTGTGTGACTTCACGGGAGAAGAACTTGGCTTCGCGCTACATGTTATTAGCGTTGTACTTGATGATGAGCAGAGACCGAGGCACTTACAGAGCCTAAGGTATAGACCTGCTTCCCGATCCTGTACTTGACATCGTCGGGCATGCTGTCGAAATAGAAGACATATTTCGGGAACTCGCCGCTATAATGCTTCTGCCACTGTCGAATCCGGGTAAGTTCCTCATTCGCAGTTCGCTGCGTTCTGTCGACAGGTTTTGGTGCTGGCTTCTTTTCCTCTAGGACTGCCTCTAGCTTCCTTTGAAAGGCGGTTGTGGGAGCCCCACTCCGTCGGACAAGCCCAGAACGGCGCGACTCGGCATCGTCGACTTCGATCATCGGCTTCTTGGCAGGTGGTTGTCCATAGAGGAGGTCGCGTTGCTCACTGGCATGGGAGCGCTGGCGCTTCCCACCCACGGCAGTCGCGCGTAACGGAGAATTGGTGACATTTTGGAGGTTGGCGAGGGGCACGCGACGGCTGGCCATGCTGTCGATGAGCTGAGGCGAAGGTGGCACAGCTACAGCTGCCATGCGTAGCAACAGCTGCAGCGGATGGGGACGTCGTGGGAGGTCGTGGGCGGAGGGGCAGAGTAGAGTTTCCTAGCTTAGACGCGACGGAACGGGCACGTCGACGCTGTTTAGCAACGCGAAGCAGCCATGCCGGTATCGTAGAGCTCTGGGGGGGTGTGAGAGGGCGGACGGGGCACAATTGAGCGAAAGAACGGTGGGTCTCTGGCTGGGAGAGTGAGTTCCAAGGTTTGTTGTGTGGCTGGCATGGAGTGAACCATCACGCGCATCTAGCGTGCGGTCCGTGCACCCATTCGCGATTTGCTACTACGGCAACGATATCAACACGGCCGAAAAGGGAAGGGCTCGTTCTCCGTCAAGCCATCGCAGCGGTTTGTCGTGCTTCTTTGCACACCTACGGGTCTATCACCTCGGAAGGGCATGGCGCCCATAGAAGCGATGTGCATCTTGATCGCGCTCCCCTTTCAAACCATCGGATTTTCGCCAGGTCCGTAGTTCTCTGCACATCGCACCTTCACTGGTCGTCAACACCTCCCTTGTTCTGCGTATCTCCACTTTCTTCAATTGATGTTGATGCCATGCCTCCATTCTTACCACTTACATCGTGGAGGAACGACTCAGGTTTGTGCGCTGACGACGAACCACGACCTTAGCCCTGAGGAGCCCGGGGGCGTCATGATTCCCACGGCCGCCCAGCCAGAAAACGCGCACAACAGTTCTGTCATAAGTGAAAAGACCAGAAGACCGAACACTTGAGACCTCCAGGCCTTCACGCTGTTCACTTGAGCAACCGCGTGACTCTCTTTCACCAGGCACGTTATCAGATTCCCGCGCTTCAGCTTATAAGAACACACTCAAAGTATATTTTCTCAGTATCTATCCGCACTCACAACAACTACGACTACAAATATGGCCTTCCGTTCGCAACCTGTCCCCAGCCACTGGAACGCCTACCGCCCGTCGAATGAGCCGCTCCACCGCGATGCTGATATCACACCTCGCTCAGCGGACATGGACAGGGTTAGCTATCGACCGACGAACCGGCCGCAGCGTCGCGCACCTGACCGACGCTCGCCAATGCCTACGGCCTTGGACCGCGACAACCCCAACAACATCCCCATAGCCCGCCGCGAGCCACGTCCAACGGTGACTGCCCGCCGCGGTCCCGTTCACAGCGACTTAGGCGACGGCCTCCCCAAGCTCTGGAGTGCGGATCTCGATGACCTAATGGGCATGACATCTCGCGCCTACGAAGTCGTCTGCGAGTACGAGAAGAAGTCCATGGGCGGTAAGCGTTGGACTCGCGAGAATATCGACCGTATCTATGAGGCCGGTCGTCATCTAGACTCCAACATTCATGCGCTCAAGAACCTGCGTCAAGAGATCTTGAAGAGCGGGATCACTAACCGTCACATGCAAGCGGAGCTTGACGAGAGTGTCACTAGCATACAGAAATACTGCACTTACATCCAGGACCTCATCAAGGAGTTTGAGAAAGTGCCCGAGAATCAGAAGAAGAAGGCGAATGATGATGAGATGAGCAGTTCTCCCGGTATGAGGATCAAGGGCATGGCAGGAGGTCAGCATCGGGACCAGGTCATGGAGGAAGGTCAGTACCAACCTCAGCGGTAAGACGAGTACCCAGCGTCTTCCTATCGACGCCAATGCTAACGTTCCTTACAGACGACGGGAGCGCTTCTGGTCCGCAGACACGTACTCGCCTCGACGCGACCCCAAACAAGGTATAGGAATCAGACACTGGCAGTGAGATTGATAATACTCTCCTCGCCAACTGGTCCAAGTCTCCGGGAAATGGTTTTCCGATCCGTCCTCGAGAGTGGTGAATCGGCTAGATGCTGTGAAGGTGTTATCTCTCGTATTGGGGCTTTCTTGAGGCGGTGGGACATATGCGGTACCAATGTAGGACTGGCTGGGTTAACATAATTAATGCAAAGGTCTCGCGCTGCGTATACCTAGCTATGGCATTTTCGGGACAGATGACTCTAGACGCCAAAGGGGCCTCATTAACTCCCAAATACGATTCATAACTAAGTAACCGGAATCCTCTGTACTCAAAGTAGACGTGAGCATTTTCCATCGAGGCCTCGGCGAGGGTATAATTGCTATCCAAAATCCAGCTCCCACGTCAAATACCCGAACAACGACCAGCCATGCAAAGCCAAGTTCATACCTCTCCAAGCCTTCCACCTAGTTCATCCACACACCCCAATTCCGACATAACCCGTCCTCGGCAAACGACATCTACCCCATCTGTATGCGTTCAATGAACGTAAGACGAAGCGAGCAATCCTCAAGTAAGCGCGCGGCAGCCCCGTACGAGAAAGTAAGACAAGGCGCAAGTCGGGGCCCAAGTTGCCTGAGGCACTCAGCCTACCCCAGCAAGGCTGTGACCGGTCAGCAATACGGTACGCGGAATGCGGCGTCTAAGACATGATCAGGGCTGTGGGCTCATTTTTGCCATAGGTAAGGGGTATAGCGATGGGGTGGGCACAGCGCAAGCAGGTTGCGGCGAAGAGGGCGCATTGTGAATTCAAGGGTGGAGTTTGTGAGGTGGTTGCAGCAGAGGTAGAGCGGTTATTGTAGACATTAGGGGAAATATTGTGTAATAAAAATACAGATTATACTACGGTCGAACGCCATTGAGAGTCGTCCGTGACGGGTATCTTCCACCGTCCAGGGCTGTTGGCTGGAAATTCGGGCAGCCACTTGGCCAGCATGAACACTGCGCGCCGGGATCCAAGGAAAACGCCTAAATCCTAGAAAACCGTCCTAAAAGAAAAAAAAAATGCAAAGTAATACACTTGGAAGAAAGAAAACAATAATAAGAGAATCCAGTCAATAGCCTCTACTTAAGAACAATGTTCTTCTTGATCGGGTTGCAGGCTTTCCACGCCTTCTCATGTATCCTGGCAATGGCCACCCTCTCGGCGAATCCTTCTGGCATATGTTGAATGAGCATGACGTTCAACATACACCACTCTCCCTCTTCATATTTCTCATCGAAATCGTTGACCCGGCGATCCCACACGAAACGCTCGCCATCCCAAATGGGGGTTCCAGATGGATGTGCAGTGGTGGAAGCGGGCCGCTTGATCTCAGCCGTTGGCTCGCAATAGCGATTTCGAGATAAAAGGACGAATTCGAAGTTGCATTGCTGGAGGACCGGTATGGTGATGAGCTCGCTGTAGTCCATGAGGACGCCGCATTGTTGATTTTTGTCATCCAGGAGCTCTGAGCAGGGGATAACTTTGCCTTCGAAATCCAGTTGCTCCACGCTGAAGCTCTCGGCAGATATCGTGTATGCGTTAAAGCGTAGTGTGTTCGACTCATCCAAGGAAGGCGTGACACCTTGGAGAGGCTTGCAATCGTTATAATATCGGATGCGGAGCTTGTCCTTCTCCTTCATTGCTCGCCTCATTGTGTAAGGCGCCGATTCAGGACCAACCCGGAAGCTGCCAATCTCCGATCTGAAATAGTCACCTGCCGCCCTGCGAACGTCGGGGCAGTTGGTAGGGTCGAACGGAAAGTTTACTGCTCCTTCCCAGCCAATCCAGCTCCATGACGGCTCGGTGCAGCCTATGGGTTTTCGGTGCATCTTCTCCGCGGGACACCATAGTAGTGCAAAATCCAGTACGGATTCAGGGAGCCCGTGGACGAAGTGCCCGCCACATTTCTTGGTGAGCATTTTGCAAATCTTCGCAAAATCCTCGGGTGGGTACGACTGGTCCTTTGAGATTTGATTGGTGACGAGTTGGTTGTATTTGTCAAAACCGTTGGTCCAGCCTTCTACCTGCTTGAAATCCTTCTCTTGCAGAGGACCGGCCTCGGGGCTGATGCTGGGTGATGACCTCAGCCTGTTCGCGATTTCTTTGATCATCCTCCGCCCGCGAGAAGAGGTGGACTTTGTTGAGCGTGAATCCCCGCTCTCGCTAGATCTCGATGTGAGTTTTGGGACAAGAAGGCCGCCCGGATTGGGGCTCGACTCGTCCCGCCGAGGAGATTTGCTGCTGTTGCGGCGCCATTTGAATATTGAGGGCGACAGCCCTCGCGAGGGAACTTCTGAAGACATGATGATGAGCGACATCAGTTGTAGGGGGTTGGCGTGAGATGATTTTAAGGAGACAAGAGTTAGGTTGCGGACGGTGGTTGTTGACGAACAATGAATGTGCGAACAAACAGATGCGCGGTGACTGAGATAACAATGCACCGCTGAGGGCTGCGCCTCCCTACTGTATGCCTCGAACACCGCCGGATTCTTCGCAGAGGCGCTGATGGAAGCGCAAGGGTGACGCGGAGTCTGGTTGCGGGCTGTGCACGGTGCGGGTCAGAGAATGCTAGGTGTGAGTCTGGCCAACCAAGCGCGCCCCTGCCCTTGCGACAGGCGACTCGCTGCGAGACAGATTTGACCAGTCCGGTCATCGCTCGCGTCGACGTATGACCATGGTGATGACAGTTTCTTCGACGTGGCTCTCTAGTCTTTTGTGTGGCAATTAAACGTCCACCTCAGCTGCGCTCCTCTAGTACAGACAAGATGACTGTCAGGTGAAAGGAGAGAGGACGCATTACTGGCGCTTGGTGCCGCCAGATATTTTGCGATGGCCCCAGGGCACGGCGGCCGGACGGTTTGGTCAGAGGTAAAACATGCCTCGGCAGATGGACACTGTTTCTAGGAGGGGATTTTGAGCGAGAGAGCTGGTGCGGCTGTGCACCCAGGTGCTGTCACACTGTGTCACATGATCGCGGGGAAGGCGACGAACCGTGGACAGGCACCAATTGGCGACGCGTCGAGCTCATCGCCTGAGCTTCAAATCGACAGTTCCGCCCAAACACCATCGGCCGAGCTGAAGCCTGCGTCTCCTCTCTCCCAAATCTTCCGCCAACATGTCTGGTTACGAAGGCAAGTTCCAGCACTGCCCGCGGCCACTCCAAGCGAGACACTGACGTCGTCGCAGTCGAGCACAACATTCCCACCAAGGACGACAAGCCTGCGCATCCTCCCCGCCGACCGGACCTCAGCACCTTCTTTTCTACGCTTGAACTTGTGGATACCTCTGATTCGCAAGCACACCACAATGCCCATGCGGTGCCACAGCCGGAGAATGTTGCTGCAGTACACCGCGTCCTAGCAAACGCCTTCGAGATGATGCGCGGACGAGCGCCGGACGATCGGGGCGACAACCAGGGCAACGGTGGTGATCTGCTCGTGAGCATGATCGAAGTGCTTCAGCAGCATGCAGACAACCCGCCAACGGAGCTGAATGGAGTGCCAAATAGCTTCTTGGACGAGCTTGACAGGGTGCCGAAGAAGTCGTTGAAGCCTACAGATACTTGCCCTATCTGTAGGAATCCGTTTCTGGAGGGTGAGTCCGGACTAGCGTCGAATGGGGCGTGAATGGGTTCGCTAATTCAGATCGCGGATAGACGAGTTCCCGCTCGTAGTCGAGCTGCCCTGTCACAGAGACCATCGCTTCGACCTGGACTGCATTGCGCCCTGGTTGAAGCTCAACTCAACATGTCCGCTTGACAGGAAAGAGTTACTGAAGAAGAAGCAGCCACCCCCGCCTCCAGCGGAGGACGAAGAGGAGTACGATGATATGTACGCTTGAGACATGTGGGTGGGAAAACATGCATTGCTGGAGTTGCGGAGCTATCATAGCCACGAAGAGGCCCTCGATGACGACGCGAGCTATTGTTCGCTCTTTCTTGAAACACAATAATCGATCCAACATGTGAGGCATTCACACATGCGGTCTGGCAGGACCGTCACCGCGGAAGCCCGGGCCATAGTCGTTGCAATGATACCAATAT
Source organism: Lentithecium fluviatile CBS 122367 (assembly GCA_010405425.1). NCBI lineage: Eukaryota > Fungi > Ascomycota > Dothideomycetes > Pleosporales > Lentitheciaceae > Lentithecium > Lentithecium fluviatile. Next base: position 805,777 of record MU005571.1, read on the forward strand.
GCACAGACTGGCAGGGAGGAAAATAATTAGTCGAATTCTGATTCGCTCTCATACACGTAGAGCGCCTCCTGATGGTATAATACTCAACACGCCTACGGCGGCTCCGACTTACAGCGAGGGCTTCTTGCTTTCCAGCTTGTGCCTCAGTGTTTGTCCTTGTTTCAGTAGCTGCTGCATCTCAATCATTTGAACTTCCGTTGAGCACCGCATCGATCGAGTTCGTCCGCCTGATCGGCGAACCGGACGGTCCACCAAGCAGGCCAGCAACGCTACCTACAAAATTGCGGCCCTCCGCCACACCACCAGGTCGCGCGATTATCGTTTCCCACAGACCGTTGGTCTTCGCGACTTCGGTCCTCTGGAGTTCTCCTGGGCCTTATTCCAGTGTTAGACTACGCTAGATGAATTTGGAAAAAGCCGTCGACGACGTGCTTGGCCGATCATATTTCCAATCTCCTCATCGCGGGTACTATTTAAAGGGCCTTGTTTTGGCGCACACCGAAACCGCTTGCCGTTCCCGACAAGCGTCGGTGCAAAAGCCGTTGCAAACGCCTTTGGGTACTCCAAGTCTAGCACCGAATTCCATCAGGCGTCGTCATACACCTTTCAGGGTACCAGCATTTGTAACAATGGCAAATAGTCGCGTAAGCGCGACAGTGGAGTTAGGCAAAGTACCAGATGCATCCGTCGGTTCCGGACAGCTTAGCAACCAACTCCTTCGTATATGCCTTAAAATCCTCAACCACAATGAGTTCCACTTTGGAGTGTTTAGCAATCTCGGGTAGTGGTCGGCGAGCCGGGGCGATTATTGAAGGTGGGTTTTGGAGCGATTGCGCGAGCACCTCGCCGCCGATACGGCCGGTAACTCCCGTGAGGATGAGCGTGAAGGTCATCATGATCGTTGATGATGCGGGCAGCGTATGGAGGATCGCACAGGGCTGGGAATCAGAAATGTGTCAGTTTCGCGCTGTCTGACATGGACGAAATGGGAGAGCAGTGGTGGGTTGTTAGGCCGAACGCAAGGCTGCCGGTGGGAAAGGTGAGTGACAGAGTCGGGCTCGGGGCATCTCCTTATGCAACAGCTCGCGCCTGCCAATCTGTATAACAGCCAAGAGCACCAACAGAACAACTGGGCCTAAGTCTTGCAGCCCGCCTACGGAGGCTTCGTTCCACTTCAAAGGCTTCATTCCATTAGATTCTATCCTTTAGAAGACATACAACTGTGGCGGTGCGGCGCGTCTTTCGTGCGAACCCGGCGCAAAATTCTGCCATGAGCAGACTCTTGAGCGGAGCCGAAGAATAAGACGTGATAATCTCGGCCTAGCGAGTACGGCTTTACAACAAGTCCATAGCGACAGCGGCGCCGAGCGGCGTAGTGATTACCCCATGCGTACGGACCAAAACTCGGCCGAAACGTTGGCCGGGATAAACCTCAACTCACCCATTTGCCATCGCAACCCCATCCCTACTATGAAAATAGTGCGCTCCCCGTCATGCGTGTGTCTATACTCGATCAACAACTGATACCATATAAACTCTGTGCTCGCACTCTCGTTTCGAGCTGTGATGGACGTGGGAAGCATCGCGGGTCATGACGCTTCTAGGAAGAGGCCGTCTAGTCGCATTCGGGCTTGTTGGGAGTGTAAGATGATTCTCGGATTTAAGACCGCAACCATGGTGGAAAACAGAGCTAAGGTGGACTACAGGCAAGAAGAGGAAAATACACGCCGGTTCTACTTCAGATCATTTCAACGACTCCAGCAGCACGCTCAACTTGGACGCCCTCAAACCAGACGGCGAAGAGAACGTCTGCGCACTCCACATAGGCGAACGTCTCTGCAAGCTGGAGCAGCTCTTCGAGAAATTCGTGTGCCGAAAGTTCTCCAATGCGAATGCATCGTCAGAGAGGCAGCGGGCCCTCACACCCTCAACGTCCTCTGGCGAGAAGCCTTCAAACTTCTTTGGTCTTCCGGAAATTTCCAGCGATGCGCAAAGCATTTCATCCATCGGCGAAGGCATAGTCAGTATCTCATGCTCCTTTCGATGCCTGTTGTATTGACCATGGGTAGCTTGCGGCGCAGCATGGCACATGGACGTCTGCACCATCCATCAGAACACTAACCGACAAGGTAGACACGAGAGGAAGTAGCGATCCAGTTCGTCGAGCACTGGTTGCGCTCCTCCCCTCTCAGCACGATGCTAATGTGATATACGAATCATCTAACGGCTGGATGATCCTGGGTGCGATCTACAGGCCAGGCGGAGAATTGTACATCGACAGGGATCCCGATACGTATGCTTTGGATATGTCAATAATCACACAGGAACGCACAATCATCATAGCACGTACGCTTCTGCATCTCGCTGTCTGCATCAGTACGCTTCCACCCGACTTCCAAACTTCCCGATTGAACAATATCTGGAATCTCGATGCCGCTATGGAGAACTACGTATCTACAGTCACATCGCTTGTCGCGTCTTCAGACGAGCCATTGTTGACTCTACCTGGGCTAGAAACTCTCATCCTGCTTGCCAGCTATCAGATCAACATTGCCAATCTTCGACAAGCGTGGCTTATCGTCCGGCGAGCGATCAACTTAGCACACCTAATGGGCTTCCATCGCATCGTCGAGCAACCTCAGCCAATACCACCCGTCGAGGCGATCGAGAACGCTGCAAGAATGTGGCGCACCCTTGTCGACATTGACAGATGCCTCGGGCTACACCTACGTCTCCCTTTTGCTACAGATGACTACCCCGTACCCGTAGTCGAGGACAGCCCACCATACCTCGTCCACCGATCGCGCCTCGCTAGGCTCTGCCGACAGATCGCCGAACTCGACCGCGAAGTAACGCCGCAGACGTACGTTCAAGCGCTCGCTGTAGACGAGAAGGTGGAGTCGGTGATGAAGGAGCAGCCAAAAGACTTTTGGGAGGTGCCTAATGTGCCGCCAACTGCACGCACTCTAGAATCATCTGCAGTGCTTGAAAGGCTGATGGTACAGATGTGGCACTTTGAGCTCAAAATCTTCATACACCTACCCTTCCTGCTACGCGCGTCGAAGGAGAGCCGGTACGAGTACTCCAAGGTCACTGCATTACAAGCTAGCCGCAACATTGTAATGCGCTGGTTTGCTCTCCGCAACGCAGGCATCACACAAGCTTGTCTCCGCTTCGGCGAGCTCGGCGTCTTCATCGCCGCCGTCACCCTCACCCTCGACATCCTCATCGAAATGTCCACCAAAGAAAAGTCGGAAGTCAAGAAAACGAAGGCCAGCGACTTTACTATACTCTGCCGTATCATCGGAGAGATGGAGAAACTGGGCAACGCCAGTCCGCGCGAGAAGATCGCCGCCCGCAGCGCTGTTGTGCTGAAGAAACTTCTCAGTAGTCTGGACCCGAGTCGAAGAGATGCCGGCAAGAGCCGATTGACTATTCCCTATTTTGGGACGATAGAGATCGATTACAAAAAGTTACCCGTACGGCCGGCGTTCGACCTCGACTCGGACACGGCGAAGAAGCTGGGCTCTACCGCTACGGGACAGCATCTTCCGGTATTTTCTTTCGTAAGCAATGCGTTATGGCCGGAGTCGAGTGAGGAAGGCGACTGCGAACTGGATTTCGATATTGTCCTCTTCGATGGGTTGCAAGACATGGACGTTGATGGCAATTGGGTGTTCTAATTCAACATTACGATGAAAATTCCGAGGTGTTGTTATACGGGCTATGAGAAGGGTGTTTCGCTTTTCTTTTTGTCAAAGTTTTCAGCATAGCGTTGTCGTTGGACATGGATACCTGGGTCTGGCGTTGTGTTTTCATAAGCAATCATAATCGGGCGTTTCAGCGGTCACAGGAAGAGCGTTGTGTTCCCAATTGAAGCCATCGCTTCGCCAGATAGATGCTCTTGTAGGTGGCCTAATGAGGGAACAGTCTCAAACTTTGGATTGGGGCGTTTCATTTCACGAATCCCTACCCAGCACCACGTCGAACATGGCCCCATCGTTTGCCTTGCGCAACGCGGGTCCGCTCCCCAAGAGCAACCAGGATGCGTTGTACGTAGGACCAAAGTGAAAAGGACGCGCCTTCGCGATAAAGAAGGGGGCGTGGTGAACCAGATCTGAGATGCAGCGATCCATGTTGGCTGTTGATTGGCCGCCTTGTCTGCACGTGACGTCCACGGAGTTGGGCTTCTTGACGGGGTACTGCCCGAACGTATAAATCCATTTGCAGAGGCGAATTCAAGTTTGTCGTCACGGGAGGCAGGCAGGCAACTTGCCCCAAAGGTCCCGCAGCGTAAAGGCGTGCATCGGCGCGGCCAAGTGCCTGTGTGATCGGCGGACACGCCCTGTTGACTGCAACCCCGACACCCGCTGCCCTTCCCACCAACAGCAGGCACACGACACGACAGCGTTCGCTCATCCCACACCCCACGCTCCCTTTTCTTTTGGCGCAGCAGCCGCCTTGAGCCTCTCTGCATGACTCTCTCGTATGTTGCCCAGCCGCCTGCACAGCCAAACCTGACCCGTTGCGAGCGAGTTTGCTAACTGCCCTGCCCTGCCCTACAGCCAGAACGAGACATGAGCAGCCCGTCGGAACAGCGCGACCTCTTCTGCGACAACGCCGCCGGGCCCTCCACCACGCAGCCGTCCATCCTCGCGGGGACGGCGACCTACTGCGAGAATGTACTTGAGAAGGCGCAACCGTCGCTCAGCCTGTTCGAGGCCATCATCACCACGTACCCGCCCATCCTCGAGTCCCTGCTCGCCCAGATAACGACTGCGTCCCTCCTCGACCTCTACCATACCTCCGTATACCTGCGCGACTTCCTGCAACAGTACCCGCTGGCATGGAAGACGCTGTCGTTCCGCCTGCCGCAGCCCGCGGCCGTCGTTGGGTCTCCGGGCAATGAGACACCCGACGGCAGGGAGCGCCAGTCCAAAGCATACTCCTTTGACGCTCTGCTGAAGTCTATAGTGCTGCCATACGGGACGCGACTGACGAACCTGGATGTCTGCAATACAGCCGTTTCGGGAACGGCTATCGCCGTGAACATATTGGGACACCGCGCCAATACGCTGCAGCATCTGTCGGTGCGCGGCTGCAAGAATGTCTCGATCAAGTACCACATCGTGCCGTTTCTCGAGCCGTATTCTATGGAGCACATGCCGCACCAGGCCAAGGACCTCGCGCTCAAGAGCCTCTACGTTTACCGCTGTCGCCATCACCGCCGTCGACCGTACCTCCCTGCCTCGCTCAGCCGCAGAGACTCCGATTCCGACCCGACCCATCAGCTCATCGAGATATGCCATCGGCTGGGAATTTGGACCGATACCGCGTGGTGTCCCACACCTGGTGGACGCTGCAATAGGAGGAAAGACTACCATGCCGGGAGACCAGCGCCACAGAATAACGAGGTCTGGGTTCCGTTCGATCGGCTCTGGAGGTCAGGCAATCGCATAGGACCAGTCGACGGTACGGGGTGGCTTGGCGATCAGGACGGGAGGCTGTGGGAAATATCCGAGACTGGCCAGGATGGCGAGCCGCTGGGAACTGATAGTGGAACGTTCAAAGGAGAAGGAAAGCACGTGCCGGCCCATTTGCGGAAGAGCCACGCAATGTTTCTGGAAGACGTCAAATGCGCTCAGTGCAACGATCCCATTGCGGAGCGCTGTGAGTCGTGTAGCGTGCGCATGCACTGCATGGGATGCCGCAAGACGCTTTGCGCGAGCTGCGCATTCAACAGGCCAATTCCTAGGAAGCGACACAAGAGTCGTCACTTTGCAAATCTCGCTTTTGGACCCCTCACAACTCCCGGAAGCACATTAAGTCAGGCGTCTGGATCTTCTACTTCGCTACAGGACCGTGCGCGGAATGCGGAGGCACCAAAAGCGGATCGATACTGGTGGGCACCAGGTGCCACCCGTTCACCGAACATCATGAATGAGAACGCACCGGACGACGACTCTTCTGATTCCGAAGATGGTGGCACCCTCAACAATGGACTGCCTCTACCGCCAAATACAAGAGAGCCTCCCAGGCTGAACATGCATTGGTGCTGCCTAGAGCCCATCTTCTCTGGCGGTGGAGGCATAGCCGTCCTGGGCACTGGGCTGGGTGGCCGAGGTGCGGATAAGATTCGCGCAGCACCTTTACCACGCAGCAAACAATTCGAAGACCCGGACTTCTCAAATCAGCTGCGACCCGTGGACTACATCCGGGAGTGTAAGAACAACGGTCTCTACGAATACGTCCTTGGCGAGGACGTTGACCTTTTGTCGTACCTGAAGCAAGATAGTCTAGATCTCCAAGCGCAGACATGTCCGCGAGGCCTTTGCAACGATTGTTATCGCAGCTTCCGCTGGAAAGTTTCATGTCGGACCTGCAAGAATCCGATATGTAAAGAGCACGACTTCAGAGCCCTCAAATTCCGCAAGTGTGGCTATCGGGACATGCATACCGAGCGTGAACATGTTCGAACGCACAACGAGCCTCCTCGTCTCGTCATTCCCGAGTTCAAGCAGAATAGGGCGCCAGCACAAGACCCAGAGCAAACACCAACTGCATCATCATCATCTATGCATAATCTTTCTTCTTCCTTGCTGGACGCTGAGATCGAAACGCCCGAAGTAACGCCTATGTCATCATCACAAATACTCGTACCGCCCTCCGCTCCTTCATCCGTCGATATGTCCACAACAACCTCGCTTGATCCTCAACCGTTCGCATCCGATCCTTATTGGAACACAAGCTCCTTGCCCTTTGTGCCTGTGAGCTCTTCACGTCCTCGCTCGCTCAGTGTCTCTGGTGTCCGCAGTCGCAACAATGGATCCTGGCCAAATTCCCCACGCGCCCCTACATCAATCTCAAGCCCATTGCCGCTTCCTTGCAACCCGCGCCATCCTGTGCAGTGGGAAGGATGTGGAGCGTACTTTTGCCAATATCCCCGACCTGTTGGCGACAATAGGCCTCAATGCCCTGCTATCTTGAAGGAATGCACTGAGTGTGCCGTCCTTGTATGTGACGTACGTTGGTTCTTACCCCAAGCTTGACTGCTGCTAACGGTACCTCAGCAATGCACCGCCACTAACCCAACTTGCACATGTACATACTGCACCGTAAATTACCACTGCCCTACATGCAGCCGCAAGAAGGACGTCAGAGCCAAGTGCCGCCTCGAAGCTGAGATGAAAGCGAAGAAGGAAGCTGAGCTCCGCGCGAAAGCGATCATGAAGAAGGAGAAGGAGGAACGAGGACAGGCAGACGAGATGGCGGGGGCGGTCTTCGAGTTTTTCGCTTCTCTGCTTCCACAGGTTATCAACGAGATAGCCCATCCGTCCTCTAGCACACAAGGTGAGGACGCCGATGCTCGGCCGGACTTGCCCGAGACTCTGATCCCCAGTCCGGATTCAATAACGGTTACGACGGTGTTTGGTGTCCACGAAGAACCTAGTAACGTTACGGTCATCTCCACTTCCGCACCACCGCCGACCGACTTCACCTACGAGGTCATCGAGCCTGAGGATGAAACTATAGAGGATTCGAATGTGCACCTGGAGCAGGTAGCGGTAGAAATTACGACGGCGGAAGATGATGGCTCCCTGGTCGAGGCGGAACCTCAAGATCTGGACGATGATGGAGACGATGGTGACATCGACACCGACGATTTTGACGCAGAGAGTGCGCTTATCGACGAATTCATCGACGACGGTGCTTTAACGCCTACCACGACTGCCACGGCGTCGAACCCCTAGGCACGCACTGAAATTTCGGAGTCGGGGCTATACCCATGCTTTGCGCAGGGAAAGATTACTGTAAGTGTATTGGGATTTTGGGGGGCCAATGAAGGGAGGCATGGTATCTGATTTCCAAATTTGAGCGTCTTGTATCTGGCATAGTTATCATATATATATTATATTGCAGGGGAGAATGGAATGGCATGGATGGATGGATATTAGACTGTGCTCGGTTATGTATTGGGAGGCACGAACCGGATTGGATCGGACATGCGAGATATCATGGGTTTTGCGGCATGCATTTGGGAGTTTTGCAATGCTATTCACTCGTTTGAGCAGCAGGACATTATACTATTGGGCCCATGCGTGATTTGTGAGGTGTTCATCAAGTGTCCTTGAAAATGCTTCGAAACAAGTGATGCTTCAGTAATACTCATACCTTGTACAGAGGTAAAATCGGGTATCTGCCGCGCACATGGTCCCTTCACATCTCGGCCGCTCACCTGTTCTTCTCCTTGTCATTTTCACCCACACTCTCCCTCTCAACCGTACTTTTCCCACTCTTCCCACTCCTAACACTCTTCACGCTCTTCAGACTCTTCCTACTCGTCGTCCTCCTAAGCTTCGCCTTGAACTTCTTCCACTTCTCATGCAACCCATCATCCCTATCATCTTTCGATGGACTCCCCGGCCGACTATCCATACTCCCCCTCGGAAACGAATACTCCGTCCCCAAGTCCACACTCTCGATATTCGTACGCGGTCTCTCCTTTCGCTTTCCCAGCAGCATGAACTCCTGAGTCTGCCAGCCGGCCATGTTCGCTATGGGCCCGTCTGTGGGGTTGCGCTGGGTATCTGGGTTTTTCCAGGGACAGTGCTCGCGGTGAGATTCGACGAGGTTGAGGCGGAGGGTTTCGATGGGGACGTCGAGTTTTTGGCTCATTTCTTTGAGGCGGGTGTCGGTGCAGAGCCAGAGGCCGTTGCGCTGGAAGCAGTGGTTACATGTCGCGAGGGCGATTTTGGATTCGGAGACACCTGTCCAGCCGAATACGGCGAATAGGAAGGCGACTATGTCTGTGGGTGAGGTGGGGGGTTCTTCGGCGATGTCGGTGCCGGGTGGGTGAAAGAAAGATGAGGGGATGCGTCTGAGAATGTCTCCTAACCGTGGGTCGGGGTAGATTAGGTTCTCTAGTATGGGCAGGTCGTTGGCAATGGACTGGAAGGAGCGGTAGCGATGAAAGAGTTCTGCTGAGCTTTTCACTCGGCTGGGGATTGGAATGTGGTAAATGTCCTCTGTGCGCTTGTTAGGTACAGATTTGGTGAGGGATTGCAGGCAAAGTGCATACCTTGACATCCGCGCTTCCTCCAGAGGCAGTCCTCGTGATGGCCGTCAACGATGAGCGCGTTATACTTGTCCACAAGACTCTCATCAATGTCAACTGACAGGTCCTCACTCATCTCTATCTCCTTGTCATTCGCGTCTTTCCGCTTGGGTCTCAACCGGACCGCAACCCGCTGCTCGCACCCTCCTTTGCACGCGACGGTGTTCCATAGGTCGCAGCTCCATCCCCGCTTCGCCCATTCGACCTCACCAATCGCGTCTGGCTTGTTGGTCCATTTCTTCACATTCGCAAACGTCTTCAGCCGCTCGAGAAACTGGTCCTGGCTGTAGGGCTGGAAGTTTGCCGGCTTCCGCGGGGTGACTGTCGCGGCTGGTGATTTGCTTGCTCCGACAAGGCGCAGTCCAGCACCAACACGCCTGTCGCCTTCCTTGCCCGGCGTGAAGAGCTGTGCCTTGAGCGCTTGTATCCGCTCACTGCCCGATACTACCCGCGGGCTGTCCATGGCAGCATCCGCATCCGAGAGACGGTAGCGTTTGGACGCGGGGTGGGAAAGAGAGGTTGTAGAGGCGTTGTCGCCGAGGGAGCTGGCAAGGGAGGTGGTCGAAGCGCCGGCCGTGAGCCTATCGAGCAGCGTGTCGAACTTCCGCTTCGTGGTCGCGAGCGCGGGCTCTTGGACAGGGCTGGAAGACATGGCTGCTGTCCGATTATGCGCGGGGGGGTTGCGATAATGCCGTGGAAAGATTGCGATGTGCGCGCTTTGAGCGATCTTTGTTTGCTTACCGAGAAGAAAGCGTTGCTGTCAAAGCGCGGTACCAGGGCATTGTTCGGAGGCCACGAGCAAGTGTCGGCGAGGTTGTCAGCTTTTGGCCCTCGGAAGCAAAGCTGTAAAGGTCCAACTTGGGAGTGTCACCTTGCACACAGCAGTGGCCGGCGGTCCGGTCGCCATAGCACCGTTCAACCAACCTCCGATGCCCTGCCGCGCCAAGGCCGCATTACGTAGTGGCCACAATCCAAACTACTCCACCACGACGCTGCCCATTGCGCGCATGCTGCCCCCTCTTGCGCCATATAAGTACTTTTTCCTCGCCCTCCTCGTTCTGGCTACTTCAATCCTCCCGTTCCCGTCTCTGTTCGCCCGGAGCGTGCACCGTCTCTCTCAATTGAAGCAGCACCTCTACCCCTCCCCCACAACTACCTCTCAGAAAATTCAACCCTCCTTCTATTCTGCGAGCAGATCAATCGCGGCCATGGCCTACGAAAAAGAGCTCGAATTGGCCCTCCTCGCCGTGCAGCGCGCCTCCCTCCTCACCAAGTCCGTCTTCTCGTCGCATTCGAAAGGTACCCTCACCAAATCCGATGCCTCGCCCGTCACAATCGGCGACTTTGGCGCCCAGGCCCTCATCATCGCATCGATAAAGCACGCATTCCCCGAAGATGAGGTTGTAGGAGAGGAGGACGCCGGTGACTTGCGAGCAAACGACTCGCTACGGGATCTGGTGTGGGAGTTGGTGCAAGCATCCAAACTAGAAGACGGTGCAGCGGAGGACAGGATTGGAGGACCGATCAAGAGCAAGGATGCGATGCTAAACGCTCTTGATCAGGGGGACAGTGCAGGAGGAAGAAAAGGCAGGATTTGGGCACTTGACCCCATCGACGGGACGAAAGGCTTTCTTCGGGGCGGGCAATATGCCGTTTGTCTGGCGCTGATGGTGGATGGGGTACCTACTGTTGGCGTTCTCGGATGCCCAAACCTCCCTGTCGACGACAAAGCACCTCTGGACAGCTCGATCGGTGCTGACGCAGACTCTGGCGAGGGCAAGGGCGTGCTTTTCAGCGCAGTGAAGGGGGAGGGCGCACAGAGCCGGCCATTAGGCAAAGGCGCATTACAGGAGGCTCAGAAGATCTCGATGAGCCCCCTCACCAACATCAGTGAGGCAACTTTCTGTGAAAGTGTGGAATCTGGGCATTCCAACCACGGCGACCAAGCGAACATTGCCCAGAGGCTCGGAATCACAAAGCCCAGTGTTCGCATGGACTCGCAAGCAAAGTACGCTTCCATTGCACGAGGAGCCGGAGACCTCTATCTAAGGTTGCCCTCCGGGAAGGCTTACGAGGAGAAGATCTGGGACCATGCTGCTGGCGTAGTCATCGTACGAGAAGCAGGAGGAGAAGTCACGGATGCATACGGCAAGCCGCTCGATTTTGGCATCGGACGGACGCTCAAAGAGAACAAAGGCATCGTCGGTGCGCCTAAGGCTGTGTTCCCAAAGGTGATAGAGGTGGTGAGGGAGGTTCTCAACGCAAAAGCATAGATCAGTTGGCAGATGCGAGCATCGAGCGGGTTTTGCTGCGCTGTCGATGCCTAGTTACGGACGCAATACATCTGCAGGGGCTGAGCATCCGCGGTCTAGGTGCATTCACAGCCACCTCCAAAGTGGTCGCTCCTAAAATGGCCTCTCGAATGTGATACCCACTGCATGTCTTGCGGTAACAGCAAGCAAAGCGAGGATGGTAGCTCTCTATACATAACGGAGTGCCAATCTCCAATTAATTGACGCAGCAGGTGTGCTTCTATCCCGCATGCAGCATCCCGTAACCGAAACTATAAGTCTGCAGCGTTATTGGTGTACCTGGCGAAAGTGGACCGAACGCCAACCGACATATCCGGCCAAGACAGCTAGAGCTGAGCTGAGGGTGCGTAGTACTGCCGTGGTTCCAGTTCATGACTACTATATCCCACCTTCGTTGCAAGCCTCTGTATAAACAGTTCCCACGCCTGCCATCGCCCCCCGGAGACCACATTGCTAGACAACGAAATCAATTGTTATCCTAAGCAAATTACGCTCATTCAAGCTCAGACCATAATCATGCCATCCAAAGGCGTCAAATGCTCTGCCTACATCGCCGTCCCCGGCGTCGAAATCGAATTTACCGTCCCAAACCAATCCGTCACAAAACGCGACCTCCACCAATTCTCATCCGACCACCTTGAAGTCGAATCCAGCAACCTCCCCCGCTTCAAGTTCACCGGCCAATTCAAATTCGTTGTCCGCCGCGACGGAAGGGAACTTACCAACCAATGGGTCGACGTAAACAGCATAACCGGGTCCGTCGAAAACGGCACCATGAGGAATATGGGCCAAACGCCTAGCATCTTCGTCGAAGATTTGGTAATTGTGTATGGGTTCTACGATGCCGGGCCCGGGGCTGCGGGATTGCCGAAACAGCATCAGTGCTACGTTACTGTTACGAGGAACTTGGAGAATTGGATGAGGGATGCTATCCCTCCGAACTCGGATAAGACTATGCAGCCGTTTCATAGGATGGTTCTACCTTCCGCGCATGATATAGGCATGAACAGCACGGCGACCTCGCAAGAGCTTCTTCGCAACGCTGGCTCAGGCGTTATCAAGGAAGCCCTTGGACGCAGTCTCCCTAACATCTTCGACATCTTCAATAAAGTCTCCGATGGCGCTGTGCACCGCATAGCTCCCGACATCATCCGCGCCCTCGCCATCACGCAGAAAGACTCTCTAGACACAGTGCTGAAGATCGGCGCACGGTATTACGAGTTCAGACCCGCGAAATGTCATCGCCAGCTCCACTCCACGAGTAAGCTCGAAGACATTTTGTACTTCCAGCACGGCCCGATCCCGGGGATGCCATACAAGCAATTCCTAGCAGACATAGTGTCCTTCCTTCAGTCCCACGGCGATGAAATCGTCGTGGTACAGAATAGATGGGACGGCGTTCCGTCGGACTGTCCCCGGCCTACCGACCAGGAACTGCACAATATCCTCAACGACGTGCTCCAGGGGAAAGACTTGCAGCCAGGGAATTTGGACGATATGATGCACAAGACGATCTGTGATCTCCGAAACTCGAAGAAAAGACTAATCGTCCTCCAAAACGTGGCTCAAATCTCAAACTACGACGATGCGGCGAACGCGACGCTTAATGGCGACTCCATCGTCGCCAAACTGCACGACATGGCGCGGAATCCGCCGCGGGGACATCCAATCACTCTCTTGCAATGTCAAGCGACGGCGACGAATATCAGAGATGTGATTGTTGCGTCAGTGCTGGACTCGGATGTCTCAACGAGTCCGATTTTGGCTACCAAGCCGGTATGCGACGGGAAGATCTTGCCGCTGTTGAGAGGGAAGTGCGGGAAGTGTTTGGCTAAGGAAGAGGGTGTGGTGGTCTTGTTGAATGACTTTTTTGATGGGGCGACGGCGGATGTGGCGATTGAACTGTGTAAGGAGAGGTTGGGGTAGAGAATTTTGAGGTACGTAGCAGATGGCCGCCTGGCTAGAATAGAGTGTACCTTGCTTCAATGTCAACCGTTGCCTGTTCATCTCAATTCGACATACCCTCATAGCTCGGTGAGAAGTCGGGCAAGCGCAAGAAGTGAAGCGGTCTCGGGCGTAAGCGCACATTCCATGGACAAAGATTTGAGCGCCTCCTCCGAGGTTAACGTATCATGAGCCCATCGTCGACGTATTCCATACCAAGCTAGGTGCTGCAACAAATAAGGCAGAGCTTTGCGCTAGACACAATCAACATACAGTTTCCTTGGCGTACCGAAGTAGCGTCGGGACAGGATTGTTTATGATGCGGTCCAACCGTGGTATAAGCCCGTTGCCGTGGACCTAGTTCACCGGTGGTAGGATTTTGGCCCCCGCATCATTGCAAAGCAAGGCTGTGTCGTTGGCCAATCACGTCATCTGTCCAGACAGGAGCCTTCATTCATTCACCGACCTCAATGCCGAACGACATCAACACAATTTCAACAGAAGCTCCTAACTCCGCTATTTAGGGGTTACAGTCTCCCGTGTGTCCTCCTGTCTCGGACACGACGACATGCAAATGACCTCGACCTACACAGCTTATGGATGGTATCCTAAGATTACACCCGGCTCACGAGCGCAGCCTCGTGCAAGGCAAAGGGGTGAAACCGCCCCGAACGCCCTGCGGGTGCAGGCGTACGGCACAGCATGCATGGTGATGAAATGCAACGCGGGCCTTTCTCATTAACAAGGCGCAGCACTCGTGTCGAGTTTCTCTTCTGTCTAATTTTCTACGCGTCGTCGGAGCCTCTTCTTTGGCCTTTCGTCTCCAAGCTTCCGTTTTCGAACAATCGACCGCTTGCTGTGCAGTTTTTTGACTCGATTCGCCATGATGGCTTTTCTGAACCCGCTTGCAGTCCTACTTGAGCTCAGTCTTGTCGCTCTGGTGTCTTGTACCCCCGTCCATCCGCGCGATCCAACGATCACGGCGCCTGCAATCCTGAAGCGTGAAACTCAGCCTTCGAACTTCATAGGATATTACTTCACATACAGTAATGACAGTGACATAGGTACAAGTATGCTTCAAATGCTCCAGAGAAGAGATCCCGAAGCTCACAATTACGCTAGTGCTCTCATCGTATCACACTGGAGGAACGGACATGTACATGTCCGTTAGCGGAACTCTAGTCAACTACTGCTTCATAGATGGTGAAGATTCGGATTGCGCGAGCAATTTCTGGACCACTTGTCTCGGCTCGACCATCTATTCTAGCGCTGGTTCGTCTGTGTGGTAGGACCATCCTGCGAGGATTTAGTGCGCAGATATGTATCTAACAAGCAATTTGCAGTGCCGATCGATGCGATTATGACATTATCTACACAGGCTCGATCACAAGTACTTCAGATAACCTGAAGTATTATCGTTGTCGTACATCATCATGGCACTACTTTTATCAACTCAATCCACATTCCGACGCTTACTTCGATGACTGGTTTGCCTCCGTGAGCAAATATTCGGAGGCTCTGTCTATGGGGTCGACCACCGGTGACACCCTGACTAGCTTGCTGGTCCCGAGTCCGTCACAGCCAGCTTCCAGCATCGCATCAGAAACGCCAACCCCCACGCCGACAGGAACTTCGACAGGAACACCGTCGGGAACAACGGAGACCCCGATACCCGCGCCAATCAAAAAATCACAAACTTGGATCGCCGGCGCCGTGATTGGTCCCGTCGGCTTTCTCGCCTTCGCAGGCCTATCCTTCTACCTCATCCGCCGTCGACGAAATTCAAAAGAGCAAGATTACCAAGCCGCGCCCCAAATGTCACCCTTTTCTCCCCAAATACTCAATCCGGACGGCTCCATCGCCCCTCTGCCTCCGCCAGCTGCGGGATACTACGACGGGAAGGATAGCAGGATCAGCCAGAGCACGGGCCCGACGACGTATTCAATGTATAGCCAGACTGCGTCTGGGCCAACACAGGCTTATGGTGGCTCGATGCAGGATTTGCCCGAATTTGTCCAGCCGCCGAGGAATCGGGCGTAGTGATGGTGGTGGTGGCGGCGATGATGGGGAAAAGTGGAAACTTTTCAAAGTGATGCCATGTGTGTGGAAGCGTCACAGGGAGCAAGCAGCATCGCATTTCGTTCTCTAAGTTTGGGATCGGTGTCGTCCTAGAGGCTTTACTAACACCAGCTCTCACGAACACGGCGACATTTAGGGACTGAGTTTTATGTTCTTCTTTTTATATCCATAACTTTTCGTATGTAACTTTTAAGATTCCATATGGCTACGAAAATGGTATTTCGATCTCCCAGACCCTTCTTCGCGCAAATTCTTGAAGAGTTCATAAGCTAGGAATTATCGACTTTTGTGTCCTATACATTTTTTTGCACAATTTTACGAACGGTTCATAGACCAACTGTACATGGTAGACATTGAGCTCCCAACAACTCCCATCTTCGTCATTTTTGGAGGTCTATCAAGTGCGAACCCATGCGCCACTTCGCCCGTAGCTTTTGAAAACCCCATATTGCGACCAGCATCAGCTTTAAAACTCCCATCAGCCTACACACTCGCTACTATGGTAGAAGGAGCAGGGACGAAACCATGAATGCCTTCTCTCGTCAACCTGAGCAGCCCATATACGTGCAGATATCGGATTTTAATCTCGCAGTACGCGCCAAAAATTCCAGTTTCGACCCCCCGTCGTACGGTTTCCTTACTTCTTTTAGGGAATCAAAAGTAAAGGGTCCACGCATTCTTGATGAATGCGCTTGGAAGAGCGCGAATGTATGCAGGTAGTGGACTATGACCTCCATTCGCGTCTATCCGTGTGAAATTTTAGGACGGGCATGGGCGAAGCCATATGAGAACGTCTCGCACCTTTTAGAAGACTCCATCGTCCGCGGGTGTTAGGCTTCAAATTTCCATTCCACAGCGCCGAGGTCCTTCCAGAGAACTGCAAAAGCGGAGCCACAACCGACACCACGGCTGTTTCTGAGATTGTTTTTGCGATCCAAAGCGCGAGCACACATGTAGTTGCTTTATCGTTTTATTCTTTCATCCCCTTCGCAAACCAGACCGCCCAGTGCCCCATGTATGTTCGTGTAGTTCTTTTTCGTTGGGCACAGCACGAGGAGGAAAGGACAAGCTTTCGTGCAACTTTACTTTTAGTCCCCCGCGAGCGCCACATGAAGAGGCAACACCAGATTTTAGAGAAATGACGAAGAGTTGTGCATGTAGAGAAGAGGAGAAGAAGAGGGACAAAGGCGGGTTATATACAATCTTGAGCTGGTATGGAAGGGGTTGGAATGGTGGAAAGTAGTCAAGGTTCAGATATAGAGAAGAAACCCAGAGATGACTGGAGGGGAGTACCCAAAGACGAAGACGAATGGAGAGAAACCAGAGCAGTGCTTCTGGTACGAACAACGACGCCAATGCTATGAATACACAATGATGCATTGAAAGAAACCAGGCGTCTCGACCTCCAAGTCTATCATGACGCCAGACTTATGCTGAAGTGTGACGCCAATTGCAAGGCATGAAAGAATGCAGAAAGAGAAATACGCCAAATTTAACCACAACGCGTACAGCTTACCTCCCCTCCAATCTCAATCGATCCAAATTCCTCCCTTCATCCCTCCTCGCAACCAAAAACCAAAGACTACTAAGCCAGCACAAGATAACACCAACCCAACTATGTGCCGGCATCTTGAACATACTTAGCATAACAAGTTGGAACGCACTCCTTGGCACCGCTACAAAGGTAGCCGTGAGCGGACTCGTCGCCTTAACGAGAAGAAGGGTAGACACAAAGACAGCGAAGCTGCCGAGCGCTCCCATCCAAATCATGAACCAGAAAAACGGGACGTCCAAGAAGGGAATGTTATGCACAATCTTGCCAACACCGCCGGAGACGAGGACGATGGGGGTGAGGAGGATGAGCGAGAGGAGAGAGGTGTAGTGGAGGACGCGGTAGTAGGCGCGCGTCTCTTCACGGTTGGACGCGGAGTCCTCGGTGGAGGAGGGGTAGCCGGTGAGTATGTCACCTTGCGGGACGAGTCCGGAAACGATGGTGCGATACGTGCGGAGAAGTAGAATGGGGTAGAGAGCGACAAAGAATGAGGAGAAAACACCAGCGACGATTGACTCCTCGGTCACGCGAACGTGGGAGCGGAGGCTGGAGAAGAAGAGGAAGAGGGTCGCGATCACGGCGGAGGAGAGGGTCGAGCCGCTGTGGTTCTCCTTTTGGAGGATGCAGGAGAAGATGAGGGCTAGCGGGGTGACTCCGATGCGGGCGAGCTGGTAGACCGGGAGGGGTGCATAGCTATAATGCATATTAGCGCCATGCTGTGATTGGGGACTAGAGGGACCTACGCGAAGGAGAAGTTGCTAAGCACCACCTTGAAGCAGAAGACGATGGCCAGCGGAAGCACCTGCTTGGCCACCTGCCAGTCGAACTCGAACAAGCCGCCTCCTGCAATACCCCCGGACCCGCTTGTCAACCAGCGTCCGAACCTCAATACTGTCGACTGTTGCTTAGTCGGTGATCTGAACGCCCCTCCAGCTGGTGCAACGGGGTAGCCGGGAGCGACGGCGGCGCCCAGTCCGAGCTTGCGAAGGGGATTTCCGAGTCCGCGCGTGAGGCTTGAGAAGCCTATGAGGAGGATGTGGGTAAGAATGAGCTGGAGGTAAGATCCTGTAAGCGGGAAAGGAAACCTGACGGTGTTAGCGTCCGCACGGCAATTACTCCGAGTGCGAACGGGACTTACTTGTATACCCCCGTCAACATGATGAAGCGGTTCATGAGCAGCAGCCCAAACCCACAGCCGCCAACCCAGAATACCAGTAAAGCCACCCATATCTGCCATCCCATCCAAGTCCCAAAAAAGAAACCTCCCAAGCCTCCTTCCCGCCAAACCCCCCTCATTGTGCTCCCTCTCCCCACATGGCGACTCACCAGCGGCCGGATGCTGTCTGCGGGCTCAAAGTCATCGTCCTCATCCTCGCTCTGCACCGCACTCCTGCTCCTCGGGTACGGCGACGTCGAGCGACTGCCCACATCAATCAGCGGAATCACAGGCTGCAGCTCATTCAGCGAGTGCGAGCTCGAATGGCTTGTTCTTCCGCCGTCCATTTGCGCGTAGTGTTCGACGTCGGAGTGGTCCGTGTCATCGAGCGAGGAAGCGCTGTTCTTGCGGTGCGGAGTGTACGTGGAGGATTTCTTGGAGAACGGCGATTCCGAGTCGCGCGGGAAATTGTTCAGGTAGGAGAAGGCGGGCCGGAAGAGGCTGTTGGCGGTGCGCGTAAAGGGGCGCGAGGAATTCATGCTGCTGGCCGAGGTACGGCGGGATGGAGTGACGGGGCCATGCTGAGCTGAGGGGTCAGAGGGTGAGATGCAGTTGTGTGCCGTGGAAGGCGCACGGGTCGTGGCTGCGCGTTGCTCCGCCAAGCCACCATGGACCCTGGCAGGGGTTCGCCAAATTCATATGGTGTTGATCGTAGGTATACTCACCTTCTGCATCATTCCCGTACTCATCTATCACAGAACTCTCGATTACTGTGGCACAGGCTGTCAGCTGGGGTTTGGCCGCTGTGAGAAAACGTGGGGAAAGCCGTCTCCCGATGGTACGTGCGGTGGCGACGGGAGGTTTTCATGCAAGAACTCTGGATATGGAGACTGCTGCTCTCAGTATCAATTCTGCGGCTCCGCTGAACAGTTTTGCGGTGCTGGTTGTCTGCATGGCTTTGGGGACTGCTCAACAAATTCCACAAGTGTCGCCTCCAACTTGACCGCGACCGCGACCAGAAACCTCACGCCCCGCGCCACAACCGAATCGATTTGCCCTGCGATCAACGAGACTATGTACAGGACCGAGTGTGTAGCTAAATTCTGATTGGAGTGCGGCATTGACCGTCTCAGCGGGGATGCTTGGCGGTCGTGCATTGGCTCCTATGTCGACACTTTGCAAGGTTGTGTGTTGATGCTTGCACTGAATGGCTAGAGTGTGTTGGTGTCAATTGGGTTGACTATCATACATTCGGCCCCTGCTACATGAAGACAAAGAACACCTCGTCTCTCGTCCCCTCATTCAGACTTCTTCCGCATCATTAACGGCGCCATACAATCCTCGTACAAGTTTTACATCGATGTTCATCAGCTTGAAGTCATCAATATGGGTTTCACTAGCATACAGCCATACACGACTGACGTCTTAAGCATTGAGATTGCACAACGCTACATGGTGCTCGTCAAGGCTGACCAGCCTGCTGGCAACTAGTGGATGCGCGCCGACAACCAGAACACATGCGCCACAACCCTGCAAGCCGATGACATCAAAGGCATAGTCCACTACAGCGGAAGCAACAGCACCGCAGTCCCTACATCGACAAAACGAAACTACACCGGCGGCTGTGTCGACGAGCCACTTGCCTCCCTCATCCCTATGGCCCAGCTCAACCCAACAAATTCCGACGTCTCCTTCACAAAAGACGACACAATCGCCGCAAACTCAGACCTACTGTTCAAATGGTACCTCTCAGGTACAACCCTCATGAGCCGCAACGAAGACCCCACCCTCGTCCGTGTCCTCGCCAACGGCACTGCCCCCACCTACTCAGGCGACCTGATCCCCGACCTCCCGGAGATGTGCAAATGGATCTACATCATCGTTGAATCCGCCATTCCCCTCAACCACCCGATCCATCTCCACGGCCACGACTTCTTCATTCTCGTCGCCGGTAGCGGCTCCTACTCGTCTTCCACGCCGCTCAACCTGGTCAACCCGCCACGCCGCGACACGGCAAGTATGCACATGGCTGATGCATGGTCATGTTGGGTGGTATACTTCTATGGGGTTTGCGCTGCAGATTGTGGAAAGGGGGGGGGGAGGGTTGGTTGATTGGAGGGACGGTTGAGGATCAGTGTGGGCTTTATGATACGTGTAAGAAGTGGGATGATTGGACTAAGCAGACGGGGTTTTATCAGCATGACTCGGGTGTGTAGGCTGGAGTAAAGAGTGGTGTGGGTGGGGTTGAGACATTCATTGTCCATAATTCATAATGTAAAATGTTCAACTGTTCGTCGACATCGCCATCGACATCGTGAACCATTAACAGAGCTTCCTTTTGTGCTCCTCGCATACCTTTTCCATGGAAAATCGGTGAATCTGGTATGCGGAATGCTCACAAACCCCCATGGAAATGTCCGAAATGCTATCAGTTTCTCCGCGGGCGCAATGGTAGTTACCTAAGGTGGCATTCAAACGACCGCAATGTCGCATTGCCGCTTTTGCGATTGCGACCTTATTGACCCTGTGTTTGTGCGGCTCGATGCGACCCGCGCTCGCTTCATGCCGTCTCCACCAATATTGTGTGTCAGAGCTTTTCGCCCCACTACAACCTCTTGCTCACTTGTTTTATGCGAGATGGTGGGCGGCGGTGGCGAGCTGAAGGCGATGTTTTGCGCCGGTTGTTGGGAGTAAGTGCGAGGGCGATCATTGCTGGTAGTGTGGCGTTATACACTCCAGTGAGAACCTGAATCGCTGGGAGGAGGTCATACATCTCCAGGCCCATACCTTACGCCTGGACGGATTTTAAAGTTCGCCTTTTAGTGTCTCCGTCTATGAGTACAATCTGCATCTCGCTGCTCGAGCGAATGAACTGGGGAAGGTTTGAATCTAGAGGTAACGTGAGAGCGAGAGATTGCGTGGACTTCGAGCTACATAGGATGATACGCACGCGTTTATTGAAGTTCGCAAAATCTTGCTCAATGCAGGACCAGATCATGGGTAAGGAGTGAAAACGTTGCTGTTTTCTTGTTATCGAACATCTTGCGCGAACATGTAATAGATAGTCGTGACAGAGTACTGCGTTGTCTGTTCGCTACTGCGATATCTCGCAAGCTCGATAGAATGGGAAGGAGACAAGTGAGGGACGTAGTGAGCCTTTAATTTGGGGACCCTGGTCTTGCCGGAGCGAGGACGTTCGAGGAAGGTTATTACAAGATGACTGGCACTAGGGTGTTCTGCATCATGCAGTAGACGTGGGCCTAGTCGCTCGGGAGAGAGATCACGGCACAGGCGGCTGATTGCTCCCAGGTTCTTATGCAGTGTTGTCAACGTTGCCGAGCCTGGAGTAGTACCCTGGACCACCGCAGAACTGCATGTTGCTTCCCCCTGACTGGGAATATTCATGCATGGAAGTAATAGATGGATCCCCTTTGCATATGTCAGTGGTATTGATTGGCAGCGGCGTTATCCAGACATCCAAAAGAGGAGCCTTGCCACCGACCGTGGATAGTGAGTGCTGGTGTGCTTCGGGTAGGACAAGGCGGGAGCCCCCGCATCATTGCCATACAGTGTATAATACGGGCGGGTACCTTTTCTAGACGTCTTCCGTGCATCGTACCTACCAATCGTGTAGTAGTTTCTTGGTCGCGTGTCACTGAGGCGTTTCTTGGCCATCAAATTGTGGGTGGGATTGCGTCGTCGAGAACACGCCTCGGCTGCGACCTCCGGGCGGTTAGGAAAGATGGTTCTTCACTAAGCCGTCAAAATA
Organism: Lentithecium fluviatile CBS 122367; assembly: GCA_010405425.1. Lineage (NCBI taxonomy): Eukaryota > Fungi > Ascomycota > Dothideomycetes > Pleosporales > Lentitheciaceae > Lentithecium > Lentithecium fluviatile. Next base: position 827,704 of record MU005571.1, read on the forward strand.
ATAGTGTCCTCCGTAGTGGATACTGTCGTTTGTGCCTCCAGTCGGATCGGGGTGCGCAGATCTTGGCCACTTCCGTCGGCATTGAAAAGGGTCGTTGACAAGCTTTACCAGTACCACAACAGCAACGTTTGAGATTGACGAGGTTGTCTATTATTGCAACGACGATGACAGAAAAGTGTGGACCCGGCCATGCTCAGCCTTGTGAAGTGACAGGTTCTCGGTTCGGACTGCTCCGAACCGACCAATGCCGAGACATCCGGAGCAGGCGCCGAGACTAGACGGGATGCCGATATGCCGCTCTTCTCCTGCCCAGGTCGCCCCGCAACACCACAACCGCTGACGGCTCTATCTTCGTCTCGTGATTGCGCCAATGACACAGAGCAACCGGAGCAGGAACGGGCGCAAAGGGGCAGGTGCTCTGGCGGCGGGGGGGAGGGGCGTTGCTTGAGATCGACACAATCCGTTTGGCGTTCGCGCGAGATCCGCGAGCTCGCGCATGCCTGGGGGAGGCTTGAAGGAACAATTCTCCTCCTCCACCGAGTCATCTGCCTGCATGCCTGCAACGATACCTTCTTCTGGAGGTTTGGCCGCTCCGCTCCCTATCTGACCTTCTTTCGCTCTCTCAGCCAGACCACAGCGCTCCCAACAGCTCAACATGCAATTTCGCCGCCTGCAACATCGGACTTCGGCCTGGACGACTGCGCGCCTGTTCATGCTGGCGCAGTCAGACAGCTGTGGCCGTGTCATCCTCGTTTGTCCCACCATTCTGCTCTGTTATCGCGTTATCTGGGGTTAGCTAAGGCCTGTCCTGGTTTTATATTGATGGGCGGCCATCTAGCCGAAAAGAGGAGGTGCTTTGGATATACGTGCTTTTAAGCTTAACTTAGTGAGAGTCGTGGTCAGCCGATCGAGACAGTTGCCATCCGTAGCCTGATGGCACCTGCATGGTTCGCCGAAGCCCATCATGTCCGTAGGCGAGCCCTAAGCACGGCGGTTTGATCTGCATTCCTTCATCGGGAAGGCTGGAATGTGCTCTCGCTTGACAGGGCGAGCCGCTCGGCGACTATGGGACTCTATTGGCCGACGCCTAGGTCACGCTTCGTATCCTCGCTGTGGAATGGAATTGATCGGCACTTCGAGAGACAGCACAACCAGGGGCAGTGGGCTTTAATTTAAACACGGTAACCCCATTGGACCCCAAATGAGCAAGAAAGCCTCGCGATATGGCTGCTATATCCGCCACCTCTACTCACAACACTGCTCGCAGATCATCCAAGATGGACGCAATCGTTCTGGAGCGCCTCCCTACTCGCGCGGTCTGATGTGTACGATACCGTATGGCTCTCTGATCCCAGCCAATTACCTTGATCTACTCCCGTTGAGGCTGGAGGTGGCGATGGCGGATCGTCCCGAGTTCTTGGTCGCTGCGGTTCAGGGGAGTGGCGCATCCTGCATAACTGGACGATATCTAGTCCTTACTGGGGTAACCGCCCGTTGCAATCCAAATAAACAACCAATAATTTCAGAGACGCCGCGGCAGCCAGAACAAAGGGCGTAGAGGCCCCATGAGGCACCCTCCGAGATGGCTTCATCTGAAGGTGGCTTATTTGACACCAGTTATCATCTTCTTCCTACGACCTGTCTTATCCGGCAAGGGTGTCTGAAGCCTTGTCGATCGCGCATCCCACTCTGATTCCTTCCATCAAGCCCGCCTGCGAGGTCGAATTACTGCAGCAGCTAAACATCCCTACACTGGCAAGCATCTTAATATCAACTGCATCTTGCCAAGATCCATACGGCGGACCTTCTGGGCAGTGACTTGCCGTTCGTCCACCAAAGTCCTCTACTGTTAATCCGCTATCAATGCTAATGCCGTGACCATAGTGGCTTTACCTCCGGGCTGTAGTGTGCTACCTCCCATCTTTGGTAAGGAAGGTACAACTGCCACGTTGAGCCGCGGTCCGTCGCTGCAGTATCTGCTGTGCATCTCGGTGTACGTCGGACACACGCGATACCTGCGCTGTCTTTGCTAACTGGTCATTTTGGGAAGGTGCACCTCGCCACCCCATCCGACCTCCACTCCAAACCTGGCATTGCAACTATATAAGACAGCTTCAGGACCTCCTACAAGCACCAGGCATCCATCACTCCAGTCTCCTGCCCATCGACAACGGTCTCTCAACCAAATCACCAGCAATTCCCTTGAATTCTCTTCAACATGCGTTTCGAAGTTCTCCTCGCCCTCCTTCCGGTGGCGATTGCCGCTCCCGTCCTGACACCACGCGCCGGTACGGTCGTTCCTAACAAGTACATCGTTAAGTTCAAGGACTCTGAGATTTCGACCGCTGTTGAGTCTGCGCTTTCTCTGCTTCCTAAGGCTCCTGCCCATATCTACGGCTTTGGCAAATTCAAGGGTTTTGCCGCTGAGTTTGACGAGAGCGTTCTCAAGCTCATCAAGGCTCTGCCCTCGGTAAGTTTCTTCGATCAAACCCGTGTTGTGTCCGAAAACTGACAGGGTCACAGGTTGAGTACATTGAGAAGGATGCCATCATCACGGCTTATGATGACGAGGCACTTCTGGAGCAGGCGAAGGCGACCCTGGAGAAGAAGACCTATGTGACGCAGAGCTCCTCCACCTGGGGCCTCGGTCGCATTTCCCACGTCAACAAGGGAACTTCTTCGTATACATACGATGACAGCGCGGGTGCCGACACCTGCTCCTACGTTATCGACACGGGCATCTACACCGCCCACCCGGAATTCGAGGGCCGTAAGTCACGTGTTTATAATCGTGGAGATTTGTGCATGGGCTAATCCGTTTCATAGGCGCCACCTTCCTTGCTAACTACGCCGGTGATGGCTCCAACACTGATGGTAACGGCCACGGTACCCACGTCGCCGGAACCATTGGCTCCAAGACCTATGGTGTCGCAAAGAAGACCAAGCTCTATGCCGTCAAGGTCCTTGATGCTAGCGGTTCTGTACGTTCTCTCCAAGGCCACCAATTTCCTGAACTGTGGACTAATTTGAACAGGGTACCAACTCTGGCGTTATCGCCGGTATCAACTTTGTCGCTAGCGATTCCAAGACCCGCAGCTGCCCCAACGGTGCTGTTGCCAACATGTCTCTTGGTGGCAGCAAGTCCACTGCCGTGAATAGCGCTACTGCCAATGTGGTCGCCGCTGGTGTCTTCATGGCTGTTGCCGCCGGTAATGATGGCGCGAACGCTGCCAACTACTCGCCCGCTTCCGAGCCTACCGCTTTCACCGTTGGTGCGACCGACAGCTCTGACGCCAAAGCCTCCTTCAGCAACTACGGCTCCGTGGTCGATGTTTTCGCTCCTGGTGTTTCGATCCTGTCCACCTGGAACAACGGTGGCACTGTGAGTCCCACCAACCGTACTTTTAATCTGCAAGCGCTGACCACCGTCCCAGAACTCCATCTCCGGAACTTCCATGGCGACTCCCCATGTTGCTGGTCTCGGTGCCTACCTCTTGGCTCTTGAGGGCAAGAAGACGCCTGCTGCGCTTGGTTCCCGCATTGTCGCCCTTGCGAACAAGAACAAGATCACCGGCCTCCCCTCCGGCACCGTCAACTATCTTGCCTTCAACGGCAACCCCTCTGGTTAAATGTTCAACATGTAATATATAACATGTTTTTAAGCATAGTCAGTGCATGTCAGAGGTGGAAGGGGTAGCATAGAGATAAGACAGGTGTTTCTTATGAATTTACGCGTCAGATGCATCAGGATGGATACTTTTGGGTAGCATGGGATTAATGCAATGCTATTGGATTTCTTGACCCCACTTTCGCGACTCTCGTGTTATCTCTTCTGATGTTATCAGTGCTTAATTGTACTATCACCATTTCCCGACCGAAGCTGCTGTGACACTCGCCATCTCGCATGAAGTAAGGATAGGCATTAGCGTCAGCTTAGCACCACGAAAACTCAGTATGCGCGACATACGTACACAACCGGGGTTCTTTATGTTTCCCGGTCTATCTCCTGAGACGGCAAGTCGCGCTACGCAGGTACCACGCAGGTACCACGCGGTATGACCTTGTTGGGTTGTGCATCCCCATTTGCTGTATCTGCCTGGCAGAACGGGTGCGAAAGTGGTTACAGGGTCCATGTTGCGGTATCTGTTTTCATGTAGTGACCGATCTGAAGCGGATGCGTTGTATCGCGGTACGTAGCTTTGGGCGATTGAGTTGATGGTACGCTCAAGCCATGGGAAGGTCGTGAATAGTAACCATCGCAAATTTGAGACGTCTAGTCTCCGGTTTTTGGGCAGCTCATTGAGTGTTTGCGTTAGGCTGCGACCCAGATCTTCGCGCAAGTGATACGTTGGACAGTAGAGACGATATGTGCTCGCCGCGAGGAGTTTCGGGCGATTGTGGTACCTCACTTTTGATAATGAGCCCGCGTCTCTTAGCTCGTGCAGAGCGTTCTCCTCGGGAGTCCGCATGGTCCACTCTAGAAATATTACTCCATTTGGAATTTTCGCTTCACCACCAGAGGAGCACCTCATGTGACATGATGGCGCTTTTCGATGCCCCTGTCTTGTGTTCGATCAACTCCGCACCTTGCGCGATTGAGACTATGGATAAATGCCTCACACAGCAGATCTCCCCAGGACGCTGTTACCTCATGGCCCAACCCACCCACATTGGGCATACATGGTGTCAACGAATACAAACCATTTGATTGCCAATGCGTGACGCTCTGCAATGAACTTAGCGAGTGGTTAGGGACGGTTGAAATAAGCTCCTCCCTGCAGACGGCACCATGAAGCTTGCACGTCTTAGTTTCGGCACTCATGATCTCCACAGCGATCTTTGTGGATCTCAATAACGGCAGACGCGTCTCTGCCGCCGGTCCCCTGATCTCGACGATCCCCACATTATGTGAGCCTCATATAGAGCGTGGAGCGATCCAAAGCGGCGGAACTCTAGCAATCTCGTGCGAAACGGCAGTTTGATCGTCCTCCGTCATATCGAGGTAATCTATTGTGAGGCACTCCAAGGCTGGCAGAGCGAATGAAAGAGGGTCGGTGATGGGGTTGGAGAGGAGGTTTGATGGATATTTAATTTATAGTCGGCTGCACGGGAAGACGGAGTGTATGGAGTTGCTCCGGATATTGGGGGGACTGCTCCGAATCGGGGGTTTCGGAGCAGCATTGTGGAGCCTCATATATGGGGAAGCGGCATCCGACTTCGCTCTCCGCAACATCACATTGGAGCCTGCTGTCAACCTCAAACCTCGCGCAAACCGATGATAGAATTTACTGGTGTCACGATGGAACCTCCGCCAACGGAATGGAGCGCTTTTGGCTGCCATTGGCCTCAGGGACCTCATCTTGGCGGAGACCCGGTCCCCAGCCACCTTTCGCAATGCCAGCAACGAGATCGCAATGGAGCTTCAACATCCGGTCCGGCCGTCACTTCGCAGACCTTCTGTGTTCAGAGATGCGTCTCGGATACTCGTATACATGAACGGCAACTCGCTCAGCTTCCATGGTTCTTACGATTCAAACTTCGACAGGACAGGCTTTACCTCGTGAACCTTCCGAACGTTACGTCTTCCAATCTTGCGACATTATTACGACCTTGGACGCCATGAGGTTCTACGCATGGATGAATACCTCTCATTGGTCTTGCTCGCAATGTCGGGACCGGACGATGATGGAGCAATGCCTGTTGACCAGAATGCGACCCTCCGCGGCGCACGCGATGGTTTCCACCGATCAGAGCCCAGTGTCGCATCCACGCGTACCAATGGTCTTCGAAGGCGTCTTCCACTTTGGACGAAAATGGCCGAAGAAAATGGAAGAAGCAGGCTCGTGACTGCCCCAGCCCAAATTTCTGGCTGCTCGTGGGCAATCAGGCCTCGTCTTCGGGCGAGTCCCGATGCCTGTCCATCAGCTGCCATGCTACTGCAGCCATCGGAGGTCTTATCGTCGCCGACTCCAATAAAGTCGCAGAGCCGATCCAGCAAAGCTAAATTTGACCACAACCCTCGCATACGAAGATGCACGCGACGCATAGCAGACACATAGAGGGTGGTAATCCGTGCGAAAATGACGGCAGGCGATCTTATAAGTACTTCCCATGGCGCTCCCTCTAGGCTCTCTTTTGTAGTCACGCTCGAGGTGACATCCGCTCTTCCGATGCATGGCTTTTCTTCCCATGGAGCTCCTTTCTGGATTTGACTACGCATCAATGCCAAACTGTTAGGCTTATTCCTACTGGAGAATACTTCCTGATGTAGCGAGAAAATTCTCTGGTCGTCTACAGCACAAGCGATGGATTCGCTCACCTTCCACCTTGAGCTGCGGCCGGTAAGTAAATCCCAATTTACCCTTACCATTATCCGGTCTACCAGCTTCAGTGGATCTAACTATCACCAATAGCGACGGTTTCAAAATATATACGTACACCGGCGAGGGAACTCATGTTGCTTGTCGCCCTTCGCGGACGCTCGTGGACCCTATCCCATTCAACAATCCTGAGTTCTACAGCTTATGCGCGCACAAAGACCAAGAGCGTCTTTTGCTACACCGGCAAATGAGGCACCAAGATGATTGACGACTGCGACCGATCTTGATCAGGGTCTGTCATACAGCGGCTGGAGTAGTTCCTCCTAGAGAACAATGCCGGCCACATCGTGGCTCAGCGAGGACCTCCGAAATTATTCGAGCAGTGTTCAGTTCACCTTTGAATCAGCTGCATGCATCCGAGGCACTATCGCAATACCCTTCTGTTGCAACCAGCTTTCGGACCTTCAGGGCCACAACATTCACGCACTGGCCAGCCCGGACTACCACGTCTGATGCATGAAGCGAAAACGTCGTCGCACAGTGCACGGCAGCCCCTACAACCCAGCGCAGCGGTGTATCGACGGACATTGACCTAGTATGCTCTTCCGTACTGCGACTCCACTCTCAACAATCGTCGATCAGCGAAATGTACGAGCGAAGTTTCGCATACCATGAACAGGGTAGTTTGACAAATCATTATTACTCTCGACGGTCCGCCTGGAATCTCACTCAGTCAGTCGAGCGGGCAAGAATCCGAATGCACTGCAAGCTGCCAGCATACGACATTTCCAAATCCTGTTCGACGTTGCAGCTACCGTATCCACGCGCACAGCGTCGTCTTACTGAACATGCACCAAACGCGCCTTATCCTCTTATCTTGCCATTATATCTTGGCATGCATGAGGGTTTGCCCCATTGCATGCTGGTTGGGGATGCTTCCAGTTTTGGTAGGTACTCCACTCATCAGGTGTCGAGTCAAGCTTTCGTTTTATTCAATAGAATGACGAATCTACTAATCGCCGCACAGCCTACTACGACAACGAATTGTTTCCTAGTCGGCTGAGGCCGCTTCGGAGATGATCCCTGCATAAGCCCACCGAAGCGGTCCTGGCTAATATATATTTCGTGTGCACGGACCATTTGTGAGTGACCCTCACGAGGTCTTCCCCCACATCCAACACCACCTTCCTCTACACGCGATCTTACGCATCCCGGTCCTGTAGCATAGCCTGCTTCCAGTTGAGGCACCCTGCTCGCATTCTTCGACGGACCAATCAATGAGGACCGCATTCCACCATGGAGTAGCTCGATTCTCCGGATTGTTCTCGCGCGGTCATCCGTTCGATTCGTTGGTTGCGTGGAACACCATGGAAATGATGTCAAAGCTCACAGAACGGTCAGGGTCCGGCTTTGAGACGCTCACGTTCCATCAACGTTTATCGCGGCGTACAGGATAGACACCAGCATGCCACGTCGTTGTGGATGGTAGTGTCAGAGGACACCCCGAGCCCAACCTGTTCAATGCTGACTGCCAGGTCCAATCCAGCCATTTGAATTTTGACGTTGCAGGCCTTATCTGCTGCCGACGCTCACCAGTCACATTATTTGTGCCCATCCTTGCTCGCAGCAACGGTGTGTGACTCTCACGTCTCATCGGCAGTACTTCCGACCACGCACACCTACCCGCTTCATTCTCGTTCTTTGACACGCTGCAGATGCCTGAAATTCGGATATTCTACCGTTTCATACGCACTGTTTGTCGCGAGCAGTTCTAACTGTTCCTTCCGGCTGCGGAACGCACGACCATTCGCATGGGTCTTCTTATGGCTGTATTTACGGGTGTCACGTCGATCTCAAGAGACACCCCGAGTGATCCCTGTTCCCCAAACGTATCGCTGCCATTATCAGACGTTTAGATTGATCCAATGCAGCCAAGATCTCCATTATCGCCGAACCTCCACGCCCCTCTCGCCCGGCTAGAACCGACCAAGTCCATCGGGTTTGTGGAATGTAGTTTCTCTACAACATTGTACGAGCTACCGCGATACCCACGACATAGACCGGAGTGCGTCCGCAATACAGGGTTGGAACACTAGTATGAGAGGGGAAGGTTCAAGGCTCCGCAGAACCTTTGAGGGGATAATGATGTTGACTAACGTACGGCTTACTGTCCTCCCACCCTGACTGTGATGATCCTCGCAGGATGCGCGGATCAGAATCCTGCTTGGCAACATAACGTCTATCATCTTACCGCATCAGACCATTTGACATACCCGCTTCGGGACCACAAGAGCTGCAAGCAATCTACTTCAACAAGGCGTCGGGAACGCTACTAGGGAAGGTGGTTAACGGCGTCAAGGCTGCAACCTCATCTTCGCAACATGAAAGTCTTGGGCTCAAGTATAAAGAGACTCCTTTTGTCGCCGATCTTTCATTCTTCAGTTCTAGAGTTCAGCACAACAGTCCACCAAGCTCCAGTCTCAGCTCTTTCAATCCATCATATCATCGAGCCTTCCTAGCATTATCTTACTATCTTCGAAAATGTACTCCTCATTGCTCCTTGCCCTTCTCCCCGCCGCCTTTGCGGCTCCCCTCATCAAGCCCAGAGACTCAACTCTCATCGCGGGCAAGTACATTGTCAAGTTCAAGGGCGAGATGCACACCTCGGCTATTGACGAGGCCAAGGCTTCTCTTGCTAGCGCTCCGGACTTTGAGTACTCCTTCGGAGGCTTCAACGGCTTCGCGGGCACCCTCTCCGACGATGAGCTTGCCCAGCTCCAGGCTTCGGACGCTGTATGTGCCCGCAACCAACTTGCTTTACCGGAACGTCATTAACACTTGATAGGTCGAGTACATCCAACAGGATGCTGAAGTCCATTCTCAGGACTGGCAATATGAGACCGGTGCTCCATGGGGTCTTGGCCGTATCTCCCACAAGGCCAAGGGCAACACGACCTACGTCTTTGACAGCAGCTCTGGCGAGGGAACTTGCAGCTATGTCATTGACACTGGTATTCTTGTCACCCATTCCGAGTTCGAAGGGCGTACGTCTACTTCGATCCCCACCCTGATCCCCCGACTAACTCCTTAAAAGGTGCTGAATGGCTCGAGAACTTCACTGGCGACGGAAACGACGCCGATGGTTATGGCCACGGCACTCATGTCGCCGGTACAATCGGCGGTGCCACGTACGGGGTGGCGAAGAAGACGAAGCTCTACGCTGTGAAGGTACTTGACAACAGCGGCTCCGGCACCTACGCTGGTGTCATTGCAGGTATCGATTACGTCGCGACCGATGCTCAGACTCGTGACTGCCCCAAGGGCTCAGTCGCCAACATGTCCCTCGGAGGTGGCAAGAACACTGCCGTCAACCAAGCCGTAAGCCGTCCACTTTGACATCAAAGTCTATCATACTAATATCCCACCAGGTCGCCGCTGCCGTAACCTCAGGCGTCTTCTTCGCCATAGCAGCCGGAAACTCCAATGCCAACGCCGCAAACTACTCCCCCGCCTCCGAACCCAGTGCCTGCACGGTCGGAGCCACCGACTCTGCTGATGCTAGGGCCTCCTTCTCCAACTACGGCGCTCTCGTCGACATCTTCGCTCCCGGCGTCGGCGTCCTCAGCGCGTGGAACGACGGCAAAACGAACACCATCTCGGGTACCTCCATGGCTACGCCCCACGTTGCGGGCGTGGGTGCCTACCTCTTGGCGCTCGAGGGCATTGCTCCGAGCGCCCTCTGCCAGCGCATCGTTGAGCTTGCTATCCAGGGTAGTATTACGGGGCTTCCGGCCGGCACTGTCAATCTTTTGGCTTATAACGGTGCGCCGGCTTAAGTGCGGGGAGTGATAACCTGGGTCATCCTTTTAACCGGAGGTTGGCGACCTCAAGAGCGATTGAGAGAGATGTCATAGTGGGACGATATGGGGCTCACGTGGTTTCGAGGTGCATCTTTCTGGCGTTAACTGCTGCTCTTTCTGCCAGATTGTTTGGTGCGCATGCGATGTTGGCGTTCTTACTAATGACTGTCTTTACGAGTAATGAGGGATATGGTGCTGGAGGCTGGTTAGCATAGTGGTATTGCTTAGTGCTTAATTGATAGTGTCTTCTTAGACGGTGCTCTTCAGGCTGGTTTGAAACAACATTCGTCAAATACAAAATGCCTTGAGATTGACGGATTATGAGGATGCGTTAAGGGAGTGGTAACTATCCTATCTTCAGGGAACGAAAGAACGTATAACGGAAACGCAAGCAGGTATTGCTCCGGAATCGCTTACGAGCTTGGGTCAAGGGACTTTTGAAGTATACAAAACAACAAGATGCCAACCGAAGGACCTACTTTGTAACACATGCAATAACGACCTAGCATCCAACCCACACATACATCCCACCGTGTCCAACATTAGACCACACCCACATCCCCCTTTTCCCCTCTCTTCCCTTCCACCAGCTACGCCCCTCACAAGTTCGTGCAATACTTCCCAAACCTCCTCTCGGTCAACGGCTGCGGAAACACCCCCTCATCCAGCAACTGAAACAAATCCCACTCCCCCGCACTCCCCTCAGTCTTAAAATTCCAAAACACCCACCCGTTAGTCCTTCCCTCAAACACCTCAATTTGCGTCTCAATCCACCTTCTTACATCATCCTTCCATTCCCAGCTCCAATCCTTCACTCTGCCACTCTTCCCCTGACAAGAGCCCATCCACCAACTGCCCGAGAACGAACCTTCGTACCGATTTCCCTTGCGAAACCCGTTGAGATGCGGCGCGCAGTCCGTCATAGCGCCCGACCACTCGCCCACGATATTCCATTTATCGGATGTGGACCAGGAGTAGATTGCATTGCAGGCGAGCGTGCGGTGCTCGGTGACGGTCATGGCGACTAATTCTGCGTTGAAGATTTGGTACTCGTGGTGATCCACTACAACTCCCTGTGCGTTGTTATCCGAGGGGGAAAGGAACGTGTTCAGCCAGCTCGGGTTCAGGAATCCGTCGTGCATCATCATAGGGGTGTCGCTTATCTGGCGCAGGTTGTAGAAGCCGTCGCGGTAAAATTGCAGCACCATGTTTTTGTCCAGGGGAGCATTGAGGAATGGTTCGTTCAGGAGCTCGATGGCCATGACGACGTCTTGCATTCCCCGGTTTGCGAAGCGCTCGCCGATTATCTTGAGCACGGCGTGGGTTTGGGAGATGCTGTCGCCCTGACCCCAGCCGGGGTATGGGGACTTTTTGCCGCTGTGGTCGAAACCATTTTGCGACTGCGGCGCGGCGTGTAAATCAATAATAATTTTGAGCCCCGTCTCGCGTGCCCATTCTACCGCTTTGTCGAGATACGGCGCGGAGCCGAAGGTATACGGCGCACCAAAGTCATACCAAGCCCAATACCCAACAGGGATGCGAACGACATTGAAGCCAGCTTTCTTGATCTTCTCGAAGTCCTCGAGCTTGACGAAGTTGTCCCAGTGCGGCTTTAGCGTGTTGAAGCAGGCCTCCTTGCCTAGTTTCTCGCAGAGAGTCCACTCGTCGATGACGGGCCAGTCGTCTGTGCTGTGCGCTTCAAAGATGGAAGGCGTGATGAAGGGTTCTAGGACGAGCCATCCTCCAATGTTTACGCCGCGGACTTTGTCTTTGCCCCATTCGAAGGATACGCTACGATATCCGAGGGTGGTGCTGCTGTTGCTGTATAATGAATTAGATATGTGTGAGAAAACGTAGCGTGGATACTTACTTTGTCCGGGCGGACGACGTAGCAAGCATAAGGGAAGCTGCAGTAGCTAGGATGGCTGCTAGGACGAATGTAGGACGCATATTGAAAGACGCAACGTAATTATTAAGTTCTGTGATGCCTGCGTCTTCGAAAGAGCGTGTGATGTAATGACAACAGGGAGCGGCTGTAGTGGGCGATGAAACTGATGTAGCTTGTGCAACGCTGGAGGACGAGCGACGCAACTTCTTGGTATACTAGGGACACCAACAACGTGGCAGGCATCTGCCCACCGGAAAGCAGTCAAAGGAAGTAGCTCTCGTCCGGACTTGCCGATACAGCTAGCTGATCGGCCGCATTCTTTCCTCAAAGCATCTGCGCAGCTCTGCAACTACCCTCACATTACTCTCGATCATATCTCAACGCCCTGTCACAAGTTTTCATCATATCCGGTCATCGGATACTGTAAATCATATGGGCTCACCTAAAATAGAGTAAAACTATAAAGGCATTAAGAAACTCGTGCAGCCGGAGATTACTGTTTGATCATATCGATCCCAGTCCGCTGAATTTCCAATTCACAGGCGAATTAGGCCATCCCGTTCAGATAACCGGTAGGGCCCCCTTCTTCCCCCTCATCATTACTCTCAAGCCCACCACCGTCAGCATCCTCAGTATCCCGCACCATCCCATAGAACCCCTCCCTCTCCGCACCCATCAACGGCGCACGCTCGCCCTTGTGCCTAGAAAAGTGTCCCCCAAGGCTAATAGCCAGCGTACTCAGCCCATGTACAAGCGTGCTTCCTAGCACAACGAAGCATATAATCGGCCAGATGAGTTCAATCGCCCGTTGCTTCTGGATGGGTAGTCCGGCGGGAGGCTCCGGTAGCGGAAGTGACGTATCTGTTTCCAATTGCGCGCGGGCTTCCATGGCCAAAAAGAGTGCCCCGACGCCCATAGGCCCGAAGTGTCCGCAGAAGAGCGCTTCGGTGGTCGACTTGACGTGTGGGAGCATCTTAAGCCTGTACGTTGTGTAGACGATGGGCATCCTCCTGAATAATAGAATGAGAATCAATAGTCCGATAAGGCGCCACGGCGTGATCTCATCGTAATGGTTGAAGGACTTCCAGGGTATCATCGCCCCGAAAAAGACGAACATCGTACTGTTTAGCATTAGGTCGATGACGACGGGAAGCCGTGTCTCTGCGGTCGGACTATTGCCACCGGAGGCGAACCCAAGGCCAGCGAAGAAGACGACGAGGAAGTCGTCGACGCCGAGTGTTGACGCAACGCCGAGCGAGAAGATAGCCAAGAGGAGATAGAATGCTAGATAGCTTGCGCCACCCATCATTTCGTGCTTGTGGCTGAATTTGTATATCCTGTTGAAGACGTGACCAATGACTAGTCCGAGCGCAATGCCAAGGGCGCATTGATAGAGGATGGTGATGAGGAACCATTTCTTGAAGATGCCGCCTACGGTGCTCCGAGTGAGGATGCTGAGACCAATGTAGAGGAATGGAAACGAGACGCCATCGTTACACCCACTCTCCGCCGAAAGAAGGTCTCGGATACGCTTGGGGACGCGGTTACTGAACTGGGAATTGGACAGGACAGATGCCGCAAGCACTGGATCGGTAGGCGTGAGGCAAGCCGATATAATCAGGGCAGTGGCAAAATCGGTCTTAAAAATTGTCATGATGAATCCCGCGCAGACGAGCCAACCAAACGCCATGACAGGTCCGAGCAGAGTAGCGACATCCCTCCATTTGGTCTTGAAATAATGCTCTGGTAGCTCTAGACCAACAGCGAAACACTGGATGCCAACGATGAGGCGCGTAAACTCCTGGATGACATCATCTCCGAAACCCCAGTCGTACGGTGTCAGTTGGCTTAAGCCTCGAGGTCCGACGATGATACCGAAGACGGTGGCTATAGGTGGTTCTGATAGATGTAGGCGGTTTCGGATTAGGAGCGAGAAGAGCGCGTAGAGGATTAGAAACGAGGCAAGGACAAGGTAGGACACATGGGGAGGCGTTGGCTCTAGTTGGCTCCACGTCATGGTGGGCGGATGGATGATGTTGCAGTGTGCAGTTTGCGAATGTTGTTGAATATTGTCGATTGTTTGATAAAGGTTGAGAGGATTCTGCGCAGTCTCTGTAAGTCCGGTCATACAGGGGTGTCGTGCCGGACGAAGGCACGCGTCATCGTGACAGTGGACTGGGCTAACGAACCGAAAGTGATGGGAAGCACAAGTGGGGGGAAATCGAAAAATGGAGAGATGGACAACCTCTACATGATGACGAGATGAACAGAACTGGGAATTTGACGGCACGCTAAGAAAATGGTCAGCAACCCCCGGCACTCTGATACATGGTCGAATCCTGATTGGTTGTGCATGACTACTTTAGCTCGTGTTGAGGGGACCTGCATTTTGTGGGGAATCGTTTAACATATCACATTTTCACTCAAAACTGTCTGGACGGACAGGCCTGGACAGCTGCTCGATGGAGCTAACCCCATATTTTGTATAGCCATATATCCTGGATCGTAAGATAGAGTGTAGACACGCGGAAGAAAGTTTGATTCTGGCTGAACCCTATGAAGCACCTCGTCCTGTGTGTGCGTCCCAACGCCTGGCCCCGTGCAATGCAAGCCGAATCCTCTCGCCGTCGCAACTGAGTATTAAAAATACATAAAAAGTACATCCGGACGTTAACGCGCCGACGCCAGAATGGAATCATCCTGCTTCCTATGCGTCGTCCGGTGGGTCGGAAAATATCGAGAAACGTATCCTATGAGCCTGCACGTAGTCAGTTTCCGTCCCGCTCGCAAGAGGGATACCTGCTTACCGAAGGGAGCTTCGGAATGACCACAGCGATGGTGGCCAGCATGTTGATGACGAAGTAGGTCAAATCATAGTGGGTGTAATGTGTGCTAACCAAGAACAGCGCAATGGGCACAAACATCAAGAACTTCTTGGCCGGCGTGTACTGGTCTCCGTTATCAATCTGCTCCCACATGTTGAGGTTGTCGTATGCGCCCGAGTTGAAGTCGAAGGGGACACCGCGAACGTAGTGGAACATTAGGTATGATCCCGCCATGTATGAAATGTTGGTCAGGGTCCAGGAGGTCTCTTGCGACACGCCTGGCATGATGTCGAACAATATCTTGCCGATGACGATGAGAACGAGGTGAATCACCCATGCGCCTGTGAAGCCCACGTGTCAGCCAGCCCTCGGTGGCGGATGCCAGGCATCTTGTCCAAGCCTCCGAGATGGCAGTTGTCTCTGAGGACCTCCACCTCATTCATAAAAGCGACTCACCCTTCGCATTCACCCATTCGGCATTCAGGTTCGGCAGCGCAGACTGGTCGTTGAGCTGCTCGATGGACTCGGGGGGTTCGGTGTAGACAAGACTACTGCTACGCCGTCTCCGCGCCTCTTTCGCGTCAAAAGGCATATTGGCAGACGAGGACCTCAGCTCGCGGGGCCGCGGATCGCCAGCGAAGCTTAAGCGGGACGTGCGATTGAGGAGTATGGGCGACAGTTTGGCGGTATTGACGAGGGTTGGCGAGCTTCGCACGTGTATTATGGTGGAGATGGAGGCAGAGACTGGACGGGGAAGCCGTGTTAGCAGTTCAGCGGGCAAACGTGCGTGCAGCTGGGGGTGGGGGATGCCTACATATACGCAACTCCTTCCGAGCTTCCGCGCGATCAACGAATGACGAATGGACGCGGAACGGACGAGGTTGGCGGCGCAGCAGAGGTAAGCACGGCAAAATAGCAGAAGGACTTGTCGGAAGAAGGAGTTGCAGCTCCCCGGCTTGGTCGACGTCAAAAG